>VDFB02349121.1:150685-197106 GCA_007258455.2 Sequoia sempervirens
TAGTAGCATTTTCCAACCTTTAATTTGGGGGTATGATACTTTCCCCCATAACATTTCCTCCCAACATTAATTTATTACCTTTACATTGGTTTCATCATGCCTTTCCCCTCATTACCTTTTCCTACTTAGATCCATGTTATTACTAGGGACCTATTTCCTTAACTCATCCTTTGTGTGATCATTCTATTGGACCTTGTTGGGGGAATATATGCCTATCCTAGTGCCTTTTGCACCTACATGGTGTTCCTAGCCATTGAGTGCCACACCATTATTCATCATTTTCGCATGCTTAGTGTAGCATTATACATTAAGATCCATCTTGAGCCCACATGTGCTTACCTTAGGCTATCATTCTAGATGTTCACTTGCTTATCACATGATGCATTTATTATTCCAATTACTTTACATGATTGACATGCTTAGCTTCATTTTATATTTCATGTACTATTTTCCCTCTTGCAATTCCTTTCCCACTATAGATGAAAGCAATTGTATGGGGCATATATTATGATTGACATTCTTGTGATCAAGCTCTAATATAGTGACATGTACTACAAATAGACTCACCACCATGACTAGATGAAACATTATCACAATAAAATTCCAACACCTCGTGTTCCTTTTCATCCCTTGACTACTAAACATGATAAAGCATCACCATTTTCTATATAGGTGAAATCTCTCTAACTCCACTTCCTCCGTTTTTGCTCTTGCTACTTATAATTGCTAATAGTAAAATTAGCTTGCAATTGTTTCATTTTTACTTGTGTGTGATAAAAACTATTCATTACATTTTTTCACCTAATTTGTAGGTTCCCATGGACTATTCATACTTAAGGATGGACTTACATGATGAATTTAGTAGGTTCCATTACTTTATATGGATAGTAAGGTATCCTTTTATGTATGAACATTTACTTTACATGCATATTTTTGAGTGTTATATACTTCAAGATTCATGCCAAATAATTCTAGGATTGCATTCACCTCAAAGTGGGAGCAAAATGTAATGGTGAAATTTACATACCTATGCTAATTGTCATTTAATTTTGGGCCCATTCTGATGGAAGGACTTAATATAGTTACACATCAACAAATGACGTAATCTTGTGTGAAGTTTGGCTCATTCCATGATGTATTCCCCATCCCCATTTACACATACTCCTATGTGTTTCACCTTATCCTATTTATTACACTTGCTCGTGCACCCATTCCCATACACTTATCCCTTAATTTGTCCGTATATACACATATTTTAATACATTTTCTTTGATTGTCTATTTATTATGCCTATCCATGCATTTATTTCTAAAATATTCAACCTCCATCTTTCTTCTAGCACCTCTATGTCTTGGGTGATTTCTACGAGTATGTAATCAATCTCATAGCCACAAACTTGACCCTCATTATTTTAAATAGTAAAGTTTAAATTCTAATGTTCTTGCTCCTTTTCACTAGTCATTATGAGCCAACTAAATATATGTTTGCATGATTTATTGTTATGTCCTTATATTTAAAGGTATTTCAATTGCATTCATTTATCATCCTGTAAGCATTATTTGCATACCATTTGCACCTAAGGAAGGAACCATTTTAGTTTAGTGCTTTAAAATGAATCTTTCTAAGGGTTGACTTGGGTGACCATGTCCTCTTGCAATATAACAACAATCCTTAAGGTATTTTAAAATATTGATAGTCTTCACATGAGAGAAAAAAGTAAAGTAGACAAAGGCAAGTCAAAGAGAAGAAACACACATTTAGCGAATTCAAATCCATGTGACAAAGGATCAATCAATGAATGCAGAAAATAACCAAACTTGTAAACTCAATTTGAGACATAGTATAAATTATGCATAAAATCTAAGGAGTTACACAAATATAGACACCATTTTTAGAGAAAAAAGTTCAAATTCTAAACTCCACATCAAATCATACATCTTTACTTATAGAACTAACTAATTCCATTCATCACATCTTTTTATTTTAATATTAATTACTAATTTGTTCATACTTGAAACCATCAATTATTAGTCTAAATTAATTTATACAAGAGAATTTTATGTATAATATTTTATTACAACTTAATATAAAAATCTAAAATAATTTGTAATGTGTATCAAGTTATATAAAATTATTAATCAGTATAAAATATTATAAAATAATGCATATCAAACTATCAAATTTAATAACATAATCATGATGTCAAAATGAAAAATCAAGGTGAACTTTCTGCTAACACTTAGTAAACAAATAATGGAAGGTATGTTTACAAATATATGAAATATATAATCACCATATTGATGGTAATACGATAAGAGGCACAACTACATACATGTTGAGAACATCATAATTTTGTTTTTAAAATATTAAACTTAATGAAGCAAAGGGTGTTGAAACTATTATATATATATATATATATATATATATATATATATTCACTTAAAATGATTTGATACAAAATGTGCTATTTATGTTATGGAAATTTATAATATTTTTATTTCTTACATGTTTATTTTTTTAATTTATATATTAAATATGTTTTTGATATATTTCTAATTTGCTTTTATTATATAAGATAGAAAGAAAATTAGTACGAAAATATTTTTGTTCAAATAGTTTAATAAAGAGAATTTGATAATTTAATTGACAAAACATAAACTAAATAGTGAATTTAAAAACATCTAATGAATAGTGATTCTATAAACAATGTAACTCAAATCATGAATCACAAAGGTGTTGAGAGGGGAGGTCTTTTTATGATGGTGATTTGTCACATGATCCTAACATGGCATCTTCTTTTGAGGTGCAATTCTCTTAGAGGAAAGGCCATGTAGTATTCTAGTGGATTGGTGGCACAAATGACTAGGCATTCTTGTTTCATTATTCCTCTCTGCCATCTTGTCCAATCCACACAAATTGTGGGTATTTAGAGAGCCTTTGTTTTCTCAAGGTTTCATTTTTTTCTCTGTAAGTTCTCTAGTTTTCTTCAACTCCTCTACAAGTTTTTCTTTCTGTTGGGGTGATTGCTTGCTGCAACAATGGGGGGTAGCCAAAATAGAACTGATCCCAAATCCTGTGACACTATGAAAGCCAATAAGAAGGTTTGGGAGTTGTTAGAGGCTAGGGGAGTGGCCCCATATATGGAAAAGTTGCATGGGTATGATGTGAAGACTTCGTAGGAATTTCTTGAGGGATGGCATAATCAAGTGCTGCAAATTGGGGGAAAGGAGTTTAATATCACTGAAGATCTTATTGCTGAAATCATTGGTTTGTCAATTGAAGGGAAAATTTTCTATAGAGATAAGAATGAATCTGGTCCGACCATGGATACTTTCTTCAAAGATGATGAGAGGAGGAAGCTAGAAAGGGAAAAATGCGGTGGTTGTTATCGTTCTTCTATCAAGGTGATTTGGAGAGATGTTGCGAAGGAAATAATGAGGTATTTTACCCTCGATGGTCACTTTTCTATTATATATGGGCATCATTTTGTTTTGCTTAACCATTTTAGGCATAAGAAGAAGGTGTCATTCCCTTTCTATTTACTGGTTTCTTTGGGAAATGGCATAAGAGATCATAGGTGCAATCCAAAAAACCCTATCCTCCCTGAAGGTTTAATTTTGTTGATTTCTGAGTATGTTAAGGCCTTTACTATCCATGCTCAACCCAATATTTCCAATGTTGGGAGGCAGAAGAAGAATCTTGAGTATATGACAGGGTCGGAGGATGATTCTGAGGATGAGGATTATTCCCCCTAGGTCTGATGCATCCTCAGATGTTGATTCTAAATCTCCCGCCATCTCTGAAGGTAAGAAAGAAAAAATAATCAATCCCCTATCTCGTCTAGGGATGAAAAGTATGAAACGGGAGATGAGGAAGAGGTGGTTTGGTCCTGCCAGAAGTCAAAACCTGTGAAGGGGTCAGGTGGAAAAAAGTTGAAGGGGACTACTTTGGGTAATTTGAGCAAGGTGGGTGTGGATAACAGGGGTCAGCTGAGGGTCTCCCCTGTTTCTAAGGTGCAAAAAAAAGAGGGGTCCAAGAGGATAAAGTCTCCTTTGAATTAGGGGAGGGATGAACTGCAAGAGCATGATGCCAATTTGACAGGTGTTGAGGACCAGTTGTTGGAGCAAAATCTGGCTAAAGGTGTCGTTGTCTCTAATCAAAAAGGGAAGGAGACCATGTAGAATGATACTGCTAGCAATCATTCCCAATAATATTATGCTATAGACAAGGATGGTTTTAACTTTAGGAGGGAGATTATGCTTTATTATCTTGGTTTGGTTAAAGAAAGCTCTCTTTCCTTGTTCAAGATTTTCAAATGGGTGTTCCATGAGATGAACTCCATTAATGTTCAGGTTAGAGCTATGAGCAATAATGCTAACGAGTCCTCTTCTTCTAAGGGGTATAATGTGCAATCCCAAGTTAACAAGGTTTAGCTCAAGGTCAATCAGTTATTTGACACTCTCAAAATGGTTGCTGACGAGATGATCAATATGAAAAATACCTATGAACAAAAGATTGTTGCCCTTGAAGGAGGGTTGGAGAGAATTAATAAAAAAATTGGAAAAGGTTCTAGAGGTCAGGAAACATGCTTTGTGCAATGAAGCCGAGGGTTTGTGTTTACTAAATAAGAAGGCTAGGAAGTGGCTGGGGGACAATTCTAGAATGAAAGATATGGTGGCTGGTGGTGGTGCACAGTAAAAGATGACTAGCGATACGGGGCCTTCTGCTAGAACCTGTAACAAGACCAAATTAAATGCAAAGGCTAGTATTCATGTTGAAGAGGTGGTGGAAATCATGAATATCCATCAAAAAATCATTGATAGTGATCTTGAAGTGGTGGACATTCTTAAGAAGCTTTGTTGGGTTATATTTTCTATGCTTTTTTCTGGTTGTTGGTGTGCTAATTTTGCCTGCTTTTTGGTTGCTTGTTTTGTTTTTTTATTATATGATGAAGCAACAGTTTATTTTGTAAAGGGTTTCGGGGCCCCTTCAAACCCTGTTTTTCCTATAATAAAAAACAATGTAACTCAAATCAAATAGAAAATAAATTTCCTCACAAAACTCTTAGTACACAATGATATGAGATGCACTTTCATAAAATATGTAACGTTATAACATACTAAACAAAACTTGGTTATTTTATTTTGTTTGTGTAAATATCAATCAATTTAAACTATTTAAACACAATAGTTTTATTTTTTCAAATTTTTTTGTTTAAAAATTTTATTTAAATTTTAAGTGTCATTTATTTTTCCTAAATATTTAAATAATATGAAGTCTAAATAATGTTGAGTCACCTCAATTGATATTGAGTTCAAGTTCTAATGCATATAATGATTCAAATTGAGGACAGATGGAAAAATAATCATATAGAAGGAACAAGGTTGAGCAAAACATACATAAATTAAAAGTACAAGAAGTTATGAAGATACATTCTATTAACACGTTAGTTTGATGTTTGATTTTTTTTTTGGTAAATCGAGAGAAATTTCTTGCTTAAGCTAAGACTTATGTCTTGATATGTGCTACATAGAAGTATGCAAGTGGGATTAAAGTTAATAACTTTATAAAGTAACTATAAGTGAAAATGATATTATAAATTTATAATTATATAAAAAGTAAAAAGTAATGGGGTAAGAGTAAATTATTAAATTGAATAGGATATCATCATTAAAGAAGAGCCAAATATGCACAAGTGGGTTAATGATAAAAATTATAAAGAGGGAGAAATTATAAAAGAACACTTTTCTTTCATATAATTTCATATAGAATATTTAGAAAATTAGGGCTTTTTAAGGAAAAAGAGTAGTGCATTAGAGAGTGTAAGTAGAAAAGAGAAGGAATTAGTGATTAGATTATTTAGAGTAGTTTTTTAAATGGTATTGCAAAATAATTAAGGGTTAGATGTGTAAGAATGTGTTATAAAAATATGGATTATTTTTTAATTTTTTTATAAATTTATTTAAGATTGATAGTGTTGATGTGTTTTCATTTGAATATAAGAAATATTTGATGGTCATTAACCCTACAAATAAAATTAAAAAATGTAAACTTGAATTCTAGAAGTTCAAGGATTTTGACTATAAAAGGATAATGACTA
Organism: Sequoia sempervirens; assembly: GCA_007258455.2. Taxonomy (NCBI): domain Eukaryota; kingdom Viridiplantae; phylum Streptophyta; class Pinopsida; order Cupressales; family Cupressaceae; genus Sequoia; species Sequoia sempervirens. The sequence continues at coordinate 156,786 of VDFB02349121.1, forward strand.
TTGTTTTCTATATATAGACAAAAAAATCCCCATCAATGGTGAATACATAATTTGATCTACAAATTTGTGAAACAATAGGGAGACATATTTCCATATGATTAGGAAATTAAATGAAACATGTGAGCAAAGTGTTTAGTTCTAGTAGAGAAAATTGAAGGCATGGAGGTATAGAAAGTAGGTGAGATGCTTCGGAAGCAAGTTTTTCATGCATGCAATGGATGGAAGGAAATCAATACGAAAATTATTGTTCATAAAATTCTAGACTTGCTAGAGAAGGAATTGTTATGCACCAAATTTGCACCCTACTGAAACTTTTAAGCTCAATAATCTGGCATAACATGGGACTCAAATTCTACATGTGGGATATGCAATACTGAAAATGAGACCTCTAGATTCTAGGCCAGTTCCTGTTGAATAAAAATCTATTTTTTGCTCTTCAAACCTAAATATTTTAGGGGAAAAAGGAGAAGAAAAGAGATAAAAGAACTTAAGGATTGAAACTAATTAATGGGTGATACACCAAAATCACTTCCCTTAGCATAGAATGAACCCACAACTATTCAAATGATGATGCAATACCTGATAAAACCCTCAACACATAAATATTTCAAAGGAAGATCTGAGATCAGAATAATATTTAAAGGATGTTAATCACAGTAAATACATCTAGAAATTAATACAACCCCTGACTTGTGAAGAGAATTCCTAGTCACAAAGATGCCAAAATGAGACAAACTTAAAACGTTTCAGATAAGAAACACAGAAAAGAAAGATCAATCACCAATCTGCATACAAATATGACACCAGAAATAGATCAAAAATGTTGTATAAAGGCTCTCAAAGGCCCTGAGAATGCATACTCCAAAATTTGATACAATACTTGGAACAAAATAGCACCATGTTCTCCAGAAAGTACAAAGTCTCTTCCACTCCAGAATTTTGCATACTCTAAAAAGAAATGAGGAAGAGAATAAATAAGCTCAAACTCCCCATCCAAAACCCTAGAAAAAAGGGCCCCACCAAAATAAGGGGGTCGGATTTGGAAAAAAAACCCTAAAAGAAGGATCTCAAACCTATCAACAACCCACCAAAACAGGAAAAAGTCTCCCCAGACCCAGATAGGAACAAAAATCCTCATAAAGAGGACTCAAAAGACTCCAAAAAAGGTGTCCCATCAATCAAAAACTCCTCCCCTGAATTCAGCAACCCAAAACTTCCACTTGACATTGACAATTTTCCACATCTACAAGATTTAATGCTCCACTAAAGGCTCCACTTGACTAGGTATTTAAAAGAATACATCAAATGGCTTCAACTTGCATTAATAACAATTATTTTTTAAAAGTGATTTATAATTTATCACTTTTAAAAAATAAAGTTTACAATTTAAAAAAAAAAATGCAAGAAGGAATACCTAGCAAGGTTAAATTTAATTTTGAATTTAAATAATATCATTTATTAAAAATGATTAATAAATCACTTTAATAAAGATTTACAATTGACTTAAAATGCAAAAATGAAAATAGACTCTAAGCTTATATATGAAAAATAAAAGCCTTAGAGAATAATGGCTTAAGAAGGATGAATAAAGCCAAAAGGAAAAGGCCAAGTTGGTTGAATTCTTTAGGGTTTGAACCCTAAAATGAAACAAGGAAGAGTTTCATTTGCATTTTATGTTTCTCTTTGCTGGGAGCTGCCATCAGAAACCCTAGTTGCGCTAGATTTCTGTGTATTTTCCCCATTATGAAGGATTTTCTTGAAGGCATTGCAGATATAAGTCTGGTTCTTTGATCGAAACTATTGTATATGACATTTTTAAAAGCTTTTGAAGGCATTATTGGCATGGCCTTCTATATTGGTCGATGTTCTTACATTTTTCTGTGACTTTGTGCTATGAACTTGGTCACGAAATCTGCATTTGTCTGGCCGCCATTTGATTTGCTATGCTATGAACTTGATCAAGAGATCTTTCAAATTCACCATCATAAAGATTTTCATCAGGTACTTCAGATATATAAAAAAATTTCATTTCGAGGCCGCCATGCTGCTAGATTCGAGCTCAATCTGCATACTTAATGCTGCCTTATGTTGATTTCTTGAAGACTCTCTGAAAAAATTGCATGGTAAGTCTTCTTTGTACAGATCTGAGCATTTGTCTTCATTTTGAAACATCCTTTGGGCTTCTTAGCCATGCCACAACCATATTTCTAATGTACCTTGTGTTACCTCTTTGTCTCTATTACTCTGGCCACTATGAGAACTGGAAAAAGCATGAACTCATCACTCCTTCTGTTGGTTTTGAGCTGGGCCCTATCATTTTCACAGGGTAAGTTGATTTGAAGACACCTTGACTCCTTTTTGTTGCATTATCTGAGACTCAGGCCATGACCTTATCATTTTCTAATGCATTTTAATATATCTATATTGCTGCGTGGCTTCTTTCCCGTTCAACTATATTTTTCATCTGGGTATTTTGTATCTATTGATTTTCCTTTGTTTTGGAATACAAACCCTAAAAATGGGTAAGAAGAAATTCACATATGTCTTTATTTTGAAACACCTAACTCTATTCTCCACTGTGAATGTAAGTGATACATGGCTCGGCAAATAACTTTGATGCTTTGATGTATTTTGTTTAACCTTGCAACAACTTGAACCCTATGTGCTTGACTGCCTCATTCCTTTTATAAGACTGCTTAAAAAAAACAACACTATGTTTATGCTCATGTGATTACTGTCAGCAGTATTACAATCACTTTCACTGTGATAAGATCATTCCAGATTATAATATGAATGCCATTTGATTACTCTCTTCCATTCTCTGACCTTTATACTGCCGTAGTTGCATGTGCTTAGAGTATTATAATCCTCAACATGCATGACCATTGGAAAAAAGGTATGTACACATGTTGCTATTACTGTCACAGTTATATGCTATCCTTGTCTTTTTCATCTTGACTCAATTATCACGCAGAAAATAGTCAACAACTTGCTTAGGATGACTTAATCTTATTCTTGAAACTTAAAGAGCATCCTTGCTTCCATATATTTTGTGCATACCCCACAAGATAAGACACTTTCAATTACTTCATGTAGGCTGATAAGATGAAGCTGTTGTAACTAGTGCCTTGCTTGGGCATAACTATACTGTGAATAGTATTGGACTACCCTTGATATTCTACAGGCTATTGATTCATTGCAGAATGTTGATTCATGGCATATAAAAATGATGAGAACCTATTTCACTTTGTATCCCTATTAGAGTTTCCATTGTATATGAGTTAGCTTCTTTCTCCTGCAGCAATGTCTATTATTATGATCATCTTGAAGAGCATAAAAGATCACTCTGTTGTCTTATAACAAAACCTGCTAACTGCACATGTGAACTCTAATAATTAAGACTGTGAGATGAAGCTTTTCATGGATCTGCACTTATATTCTAAGGTTCATAGCTGGAACCTTTTGTTATTGTTACCAGCAATGCCATTTGATGATGTCCATGGTTTCTATCCTTGCTGTTAACTGTTCCTCTATATGCATCTTGGTTGTCACTAGTATGATCGGTAACATATGACTGCTCCTTTAAGACAAAAGTTGGGCTTTGAGGCTGAAAATTGTCCTCCTTTTTCTGACAGCCCTCGTCTTTTTGTCTTGGCTATATTTCTTTCATTTGTAAATTCTGCTTTTGAATAACTACAATTGTTTTACTTCCATAGAACTATCACAGCATAAGCACATTGTTTTACATGCCTTCATTTCAAAATAATTTATACTGTTTGATCAAGCTTTCATTGGCCTTATATTCATGCAAAAATCTGCTTTTGAATAACTTTGTAAATAATGATTATCATTGAAAATAGACACTCCATTTAATGTCAAAGCTCACTCCATTTAATGTCAATACTGAATAACTCATACTCCATTACTGTCTCACTGGCACTTGTAACATTGTATGCCTATTTGATAAAAGATGATGCATATCTGTATCTTCCATTATTCTTAAATGCTGACTTAAAACATAATTTGCTGCTTTCTGTTGAAGAACTTGTAGAAAAATAAATTGTTGCAAATCTGTCCTGTACTTGAATACTCTGTTTCTCTTCAATGCAAAGAGGCTCCATACTTATGTAATGTGGAAAAAATACAAGGTAGAGCTGAACAGAAAATGAGATAGATGAGTGCAATATTGATGCTTTAAAAAAACTGTATCAATATTCATGTACTTCGTATGAAAATTGTGAATATATCCTTTTTGATATGCCGAGCTCAACCCTTGTGGGAGCCCGTTTTACTCCACATATCTGATGAAGTAACCTCGAACATGATGAACCTGTAAATCCTACATACTGAAACAAACATGTTAGCAAAATAAAAGAAGTTGAAAGCTTCCATTGAATTACATTCTTTCTTCTCTTGATTCTTTGCAATTATTTGATGGATGCCTGATCGACTGTATCCTATATTTCTATTGGTAGCGTAGGTATATGATAGGATTTGATTCGTCATTGCTTGGAGACCATCTCTAATGTCATCTTTTATCTTTCCTGCAGATGCTTTTGGAGTTGGAGCTGGAGCTGAAACTGAAAATGGAGCTAGAGCTGACGTCACAACTGGAAACCTCAACTGTCAACGATTCGTCATTCCAGGCAATGACGAATCATCTCCTATCCTATTTTTCCGTTATTTTCAGTTGTATAGCATACCATTGTTTATGCATTCTTTATTTGATTGTAAAAAATCCAGAAAAAAGTTACTTCCACGGCTTGTGTGGGATTCAACATTTTTTACAGAATGAATAAAAGCATTACTATGCAAATCTTTTCAATTTCCTGTTTTAAACGTTTGCACAATAAACTATGATTCACATGTAAGATGGTCTCAATGATGATCAATGAACACTTAATCAACAAAACATGAAAATTTCTGTACCTATAAACGATGAACTTCATCCAATTCTACCTGTTTGAACTCAGAGTGAAAAAATAGGTAACAAAAGGCTTTTCAGCAATTTCATGTAAATGTTGAAACTAAAACCAATAAACTTGACTTGACCGAGGCTGGTGAAAAGTGGGTAACATGAATTATATTTGGTAAAATTCAAGAAATGTTATTATAAATTCTTTATTTCAAGATTTTGATCTATTGGAAGACATCATATAAGCCCATAGGAAGATGAAGTGGAAAATAAGTGATTATATTGATTTGTAGAATTATGAGGAATGCGAAATAATAATAGAGTGGCTTGGAAAACTGTAGGAACATGAGAAATACCAAGAATTAAATAAGAGATTTTAGATAAGTAAGTTCTCATTATACAAGAGTGGAGCATGAAAAAGTAAATTATTTTTTATTGTTTGGAAAAATAGGAAGCGACTCCCAACCTCATTACCATTCTTGGTATATAAGGGTTTGGTAGATGTATAGTTGTGCAGCTAAAAAGAGGACTCCTCACTATTCCCATGACCATAAATCTATCTAGAATTGAAGAAGAAGAACACATGGTAAAATAAGATTAGGTAAATTAAAAAAAAAATTATAGAATACATGGATATGTCCATTGGACAAATAAAAAAACAATTCTTCTCATGATGGGAATTGAAGATATTACACAAAGACTTGTTTTAGATGAAATATTACGTGCAAACTTGTTTTTCGTGAGTGGAAAGAACCATTGTGACAAGAGACACCACAAACACTAGTCATAAAAGGTGGTAAGAAAAGCATAATAAACTATAGAAGGATTGATTTATCACTATCAACTAAGGGTAGAGACTATAGATCTCCAAAGATCTATTTCAATTGGTCATATATGGAAAGTGGCAAACATTATAATTGAAACATAGAAAATTTTATATAAAAACCTTTAGAGAGATTATATAGAATATTATGATGATAATGGAAGGCCCACAAGTAGAGAAGCAACATCACATTGAAGTTACATTCAAATTTGTATTATTATCCTAATAAACAAATGTTTTAAGGAATATTTTTCAATGGCCTAGACGAGTATAAAGAAGAAAAGTGTCCAAGTCCTATTTGAGAGTAACAAAGAGTATTGGGCCTTGAAAGGATCAAGAGAAAGATAAATGAGTACATAAATTAGGTGTACTATTGAAACAATGCAAATATAAAAGGATACAACAAAAGGTAATAAACTAGACATCCTTGTTGAAGCTACATTCATTGTTTCTATGGTAGAATGTAAGTCAACAAAACCACCATCCATAAATCCACCAACCAACCCATTATTAATGTATTAACCATTTGAAGTACCTCACTTGAATTGTTTTCCGTTATTATTATGGACATTTCATTACACAATTCCCTGATACAAAACTTAAGAACTTATAATAAATTACTTAAGGAAAATAACATTTTTGTTGTTCATTTGGCCTTAGACTCACTCTTTCAATCCCCTTATAGAGCCTCTGCATATTAGACCTATTTGGGTTCGTCTGCCGAATCTCCTACTCCAGTTTTGGGAGAACTCTTGCTTTGAAGCTATTGGCAACGCTGTTGGTAGCTTTTTGAAGGTGGATTTTGCATCTCAGGATCTTGGGCATACTATGGTGGCTCATATTTTAGTAGATTTGGACATCTCCAAACCTCTCCATGGTGATGTGGTTTTGATGGTAGAGGACAAACCTTGGTTGCAGCCTCTGGACTATGAGGGCCTCCCTTTTCGGTGCAGGAGATGTTTTGTTGTTGGTCACTTGGCCTCTGGCTGCCCTCTTGCTCGCCGCAAGGGTGTTGCTACTTGGTGGAAGAATGCTCTCCCGGACCATCTCACGGTTGGTTCTCCCTCTTCAGATGATTCCTCTGAGGAGGGCGACCCTCCCCTTTATGCTCCTCTTGAGTCGGAGCCTCCCCTGGCTCCTCTTCTAGCCAACCCTTCTACGATTCCTTTTGTTGTCATTGTGTTGTTAGTCCCTGCTCATCCCTCATCGATTGACGCTGCTGGTCCTTTGTTAGCTCTTGTCTCCTCTTCTTCATTGCCAGCTTCCTCACTACGTGGTGGTTCCTCGCCCGAGGTGGATGTTGTGGATCCCCTCCCCTCGCCTCACTCGGTGGATTTTGATTCTGGGCCTTCCTAGTCGATGGTGTTGAGGAAGAAGAAAGGACTCCCCAAATTTGTTGCCTCTTCGCGGCCTTGGGTTTAGGGAGTCAGGTTGGTCCCCTCTGGTTCTAGAGTTGTTTAATTTTTCTGTTGTCTGTCAACTGTTGGTCAGTTGTCTCTATGTGTTTCTAGTTCAGTTGGTTTGAACTATTGTCCTTTGGCCCCTTTGGCCCTCTGTGTAAAGGGTACGACACCCTGTAAATGCTACTTATATTATCGAAAACATTTAGTCTCCCAAAGTAAGTTGTTTAAGTGCTAAAATGTAAACAAAACTTAATGAAATGTGAACAAGACTAGAATGCATTAAAAATGAGAATTTGGTATGGATAAAAATTCAATTTGGATGAAAAACTCTATGAAGAGTGAGATATAAGCCCCCAGCCACTATCTTCTCAAATTAGTTACAAATGGATTTCCCCAAAGGGCTCTAGGGATACTTTGCAACAACAATAGTACTCTTAACACTAGAAAACTAGCTCTTTAACTTCTCAATCAAAAAATATTATTTGGATTTGACTCCTTAAGCACTACATTAACAAGAAACAATATAAACTACGCAAGTCCAATTGTCTTTACAAACCCTTGGAGAGTCTATTTACATAGAAAGTGTGCAAGTATGCTTCAAAGAGAAGCCCAAGAGTATTTAGAACCCAAAACAATTTGATTTCAATCACATTAGCTCCTTTTAATCTCTTAGATTATGTTAATTTATGTAATATGGGATGCTTTAAGCTATTGAAAGAAACATCCAAACATAAATGAACTTCATAGCATGACTAGTATAGCCTTGGTTTAAATTCTCATTATTCTATTTTCCATGATGACATTAGCCTCCCAAGTGTTTTGATCACTAAAATAATCTCTATTTCTCCTCTATATAGTATCAATTTTCTCCACAATTCTTCCAAGATGTTTTTTTTCAAAAAATTGGTCTTAAAAATGAGTTTAAGCTTGCGAGTTTTTAATAAATTTGATTACTGATTATGTTAACAAATTTAACTTGATCCTTTCAAATAATTTCTTTTAATGTTGAAGAATTTTACAAATATGGCTCATGCAAGCAACTAGTTACAAATGAGGCTAACATTTATCTTCTTACACACATTAATAAGACCAATACTAAGCTCCTCAAGCACTAATGGGAATAATGCTTAGCTCATTTCAAGCATCAAAATTAGATAACAACATAGATATCCATACTAGAAGCCAATAATTGAGTACCAAGTCATAGTTTAGAAATCCCACATTAGATATTACATCAACACTAGAATCCAACAATGAAAGACTAGAAGCCAATAATTGAGTCACAACTTAGAATTCCACATTAGATGTCTCTTTGGGGACTTGAACTTGGACCTCCACAATGAGAACCAACATTTTATTCAATCGAACTCAATCCCCTGAACATTAAAATAACATTTAGGATAGCATTGAATTGATGTATAGACTAATTAATTATAAAGATGTCCAAGATGTTCATAACATGGTGCAAATCTCATCTTATTTATTTGATCCCCTCCATGCCACTTTTATTAATTAATACACATCATACATACACCACCAACTTACATGGATTCATTAAAGTACATAAAAGTGGAATTCATGCTACATGATGCATCACATTAAATCCATGAGCTACAAGATGTATAGCTCACTACAAAGGAAATGAAAATGCCACCAGCTTAAAAGGAACTTGAGCTGCCTAAAAAAAAGATATGAATGAAGAAAATGATGGCCTTTAAATTTTGACACATTGAGCACAAGTAACATGTATCAAGGTGAAGGAAAAACATAAAATATGGTAGGTTCATTGGCATTGGACTCTCAAAAAGGGGACATCATTAATATAATGAAAGTAGATCAATTAACTAATATTTAAATGTTGTGATTATAATTTATACCCCAAATCCTTTTGATGTAGAGATTGGCCATCTAAATTATTTGCTAAGGGGGGATGGGGAGAGCCTTTAGATAATCAACCTATCCTCAATTAAAGCTACAAGTTTATGAAATGACACAATAATTCTCACCCCTTGCCAATTCTCCATACAATAATATTTCTTATAACTATTCTAACACTTTGTAAACTATTACATTAATACAATATACTAGCAAATATTCACTTCTTTAAGAGAGCTTAACATTATGGTTTGATAGTGGTAAATTAAAGTTGTGGGTTTTAGTTTTCTAGGAGGGATATGAAGTTTAAGGAATATGAATGAAGGGCTTTCAAAGGTATTGAGAGTGTTTCCTTCCAAGAGGACCAAGATGATAAAAAATTTCGGTTGGATGTTTGGAACCTAGTGTCACACAAAAAAATCAGGTCTAAAAAGAATGCAAGACTTTATGTCCTTACAAGTTGAACTGTTAGTTTTATATCTCATAGTGTTGGCTTTCAACCTTAATATTGTTGGCCCTTATCATAATTTCTTTGATGTTTGATGGGCTTTATTATTATATTAATGATTAAGCTTGTAAAGAGTTTAGACCCTTTCAAAAACCCACATTTACCCTTTATGGATATAAAACATTACAATTTGAGAAAGAAAATGCTAAATATTCCATAAATCCTCTATCTTTACCATTAAAATTATATGGTTCAAATGTTCCATGGCTATGAAGATAACAGGGAATACACAATAAAAAGAAGATTTAGTGTACTCACCATGTATTTAAGTAAAAACACACATATTGAATTAAATGCAAGTCTAATTTTATTTGTGTATTAGTGTACTCACCATGCATTTTTAGTAAATGCGCATATTGAGAATAAATTATATGGTTCAAATGTTCCATGGCTATGAAAATAACAGGGAATACACAATAAAAAGATGATTTAGTGTACTCACCATGTATTTAAGTAAAAACACACATATTGAATTAAATTTAAGTCTAGTTTTTTCTGTGTAAGTTTGTCAATTATAATGGAATATTTATCTTTTTCAAATATTATATAATAAAGTAGAAGCACTTTGAAATATACAATTTTTTTCAAATTCCTATAAGAGCATCTACTGTGCCGTGACTTTTGGTCTTCTATTGTTGGCTTCTAAGATGAATATTGTTTCTAAACAAAGTTAATTTCTAAATAATGATTTTTGGTCTCTCATAAACAATTCCTAATTTGTATACTCATAAACAACTTGTATTAGTGCTCCCAAGAGCTTGTACTGGTCTGACAGAGAGAAAAAATACATTTAACTTAAAAAAAAGGGCATTACAATTCTTATCTCATCTTTCTTTGGATAACCTTGAATTAGAGAGGGTTCGTCTGAAACATGATAAAAATTAAAGATACAATATTTCCACACTTCATAAATGAACCAAAATGTTTATATAGAAAATTGTGTGAAAATATTCATGAAAAACAGATAAAAGTATCGATACATAAAATTCTACATATTACAAGAAACAGATCCAAAACATTGATACAAAAATTCGACAAAAATGAACAATCCAAACCTGTAAAAGATAACCAGAACCCACAATAATCTAAACCTTTTTTTATCTCCTGAAAATAGAGAAAAAGGTATCATTGAAAGCAACAACAAGGCCGTCCATGAAGTGCAGATATTCCCTCCTCCACCGGCCATTGATGTACAGAATTGCAAAGACCCCCCAAAATCCCAGTGCAATACTGAACATCAAACTTAAACTCATTTCAAGTATTCTTTCCTCATCTTCCTCCTCCATTTTCGCTGCAAATCTCTTTCAGAAAGGGGGGAAATTGTTTTGGTCCCTACCTGTAAAAACCCAAAATATATAATGACGCCCCCCTGTTAATTTTTTCTCTGGGTCAATGAGTCCATGGAAACCGCGTAAAACCCAAAATATATGAGGACCCCCCTGTTATTTTTTTCTCTGGGTTTGTTGACTAATCGTTTCAAGAAGGCATATGCTGCACGGGATTTTCCCATTATTATCTTCTGTCACTGTCAATCTTGGAATTGGGAGGGGTTAACCTTTTTTTAAAGGTGTCCGGCCATAAGCTTTATTTACATTTACAAGTCAGGGAAATTACAGGGAAATGGATAGACAATTTAGTCCAGCGTGACTTTGAAATAAGTAGAAATTTGACTTGGGTTTTTTTTTTATTATAATTTGGTAGTCCTTGTCTAGCCAGATATTAGTTGCATTCACATTACAGCATTGATTTGCTTGGAAATTCAAGTAAATATAAAAATTAATCAGATTTTATAAAAGTGATGTTAGATTGTTAGTTTTTTTTTGGTTTTTTCTAAATAGTTGGTTTGTGATATGTTGATTTTTTCTCACGTTTTTCATAGATTTTTTTGAAGATAGGTATGCTAGTTTTATTAGTTGGTTTAAAAAAAATTAAATAAGGGGAAAAAAGTATAGTCAATCAAAAGACATAGGAAAAAATTAAACTTTTGTTTATGTTATATGGGTATGTGTATTGGGTGCAACTTCGCTCGTGAAAGATAGTTTTCCATGGTAGATTTAAGACTTATTTCTCTAGTGGGAGGATCAAAGGGATTACTAGAGTCCTGCACATCCCTAGTTTGGCATGAAACTTGCTATTTGTAAGTGAAATGAATGATGTAAGTATGTAATTAGTCTTTGGTAATGGAGGTTGTAAGATGGTCCTAGGAGATATAGTGGTCATGGAGGGATTTCAAATTGGTGCTCATTTTTGGATTGATGCAAGCACTTACATATTGTGAAATAATTTTTTAGTCCATGTAGTGCAAAATATTATTGTTTCTAATTTTAATGGCTATCTATTATAAATACCTGTAATGGAGTGAATTTGCACCCATTGCTAATTCCCCATTTACACCCCCTTACTTCGAAAAATCAAACCCGATGATGCTTTTCCACCTCATCCATTCACTTTCCACCCACTTGGTGGCTGTCTATAGTGTCAATGGGGGAATTTTTTTGGGGACGTTAGTGCGGCACGTGGATGTCTGTGTGATGTGTTGTTGTCTTGACAGGATTCCCGCCCCTAGAATCTATAGAGGCGTTATACTTCTCCATTGGCAATGAAGAGTAACACCCTTGACCAACCTTGAATGAGTCTTTTGGGCTTCTATTCATCCTAAAAACATCTTCTTCATTCATTCAATCTTCTACACATTTCTTGAACTTCACTTGATCACACTTGTTGCTACACACTTCATTTCATAGCTCTTCCACCATTTTTGAAGCTCGAAGTCTACACTCTACTAGTTCTACTACTCTCATTGTTGTGGAAATGGTGGCATCTACAAGCTTGCAAGCTCGCATCTCCCTTCATGTGCTTGAGGGAATCTTGTTGGGAGGTGATATCCATTTTACTTAGCATCATTATTTGGTTTACATAGCATGTTGTTGTTATCATTACTTGGTATTCTTCCATTTCAATACATTCTTTATCATACTTTCTCTATCCGTGGCTATTCTAGTTATTAGTGGAGGTGGGAACACCAAAATAGGGGTTTGACTGTGGCAAGCCCCGAAACAGCCCCAACATTTTTCCATGTTTTGCTATGTGTAGGTATCATGCCCATGTGGAGCTTGCGAGAGGTTGGACCGATCGTAAGTTTAATTCTCGCCATCTTCATTTTCATCAACTTTGATCTTCTCAGTTAAAGTATTCTTCTTGTTGTTTTAGCTATTTAGTTATTTCTAGGTTTTTGTCATTGCATAAAACTATGCTTATCAAGTAGTTAGTGAATTCCTTATTAAGTTTTGACTGTACTTCATGCTTTTTGTTTGTACGAACACCAATGCCCAACCGGGATGCTAACGCACCGCACTATCGCCCATCTTCTATGTTGGAGTCCTTTGGCTGAGTGTTACCTAGGTTATAATCTAGACTCAAGAATTTGCTCATCTGGTCCCCTAAACTCTTGAGTTGATAAAAGGATAGTGACAGACATGTTGTCCTTCCTTTTCACCCTCTTAAAACATAAATTTTTCCTTAAACAATCCCTAGCATGAGGTAGATCAAGGAAGTTGATTGTTTTAGACCCTCTCATGACCTAGGGTCTTGAGCAATCAATCCCCCTCCTCTACATTTTGGTGAACCCGACATGAATTGTTTTGGTTTCGTTTGGTAGTGTTGAAAGACTCTTCTCTCATGTTCTAGGAGTGTTGTGGGTGTGTGCATTTCAAGGCACCTAGCCTTGCAACCCAACCTATGACCCCTAGCAATGTAGCTAGAAGAATCCCCAAGCATTGCAAAATGAAACCTCGAATAGGTCACTGTCTAACTGTTAAACCCTTAGGGGATTCTATGAAAGTCCTCTCTAGTGTACATAATAGATGGCTTCCTTCATGCATCTACCCATTCCATCTGTGTAGCCTGCGAGTGGGTCTCTTGTTATAATATTTACCTCACAAGACTTGTCGATGAACACTAATAGAGAACCATCCCCTTTGTACATTCCTCCACGTATCAATGGGAATATCATAACTGTCATTCTCGTTGACCCTACATGTCGGATCAATGTTATCATAGAGGAGATCATGTTGATAAATTTCTTACATAAGGATGGATATGATGAGTCTACAATCACTATATGTACACATGATGAGATTTTCATTCCGCCCATCAGTTCTATCACCTTGTCAATCTTGGTTGGGCCTAGGACTGTGAATGCACTCTTTGATATTATCCTGGGGTCTGAATTGTTTAGAGTGAAACTAGGCATTCCCTAGCTAGTTTCCATGAACACAATCCCCTCAGTGGTCCACAAGTGCTTGAAGTTCTCTCATGAGGGTTTTGTACATGTATTCCATGACACTGATTACAAACCGATGGTGGCGTGTGGAGGTTACTCACTTGATCACTTTTCGCCTACCCCTGTTGGTCCGCTCCCTCCCAGAATAGACCTGTTGTATTGAACTTTTTTGAAATACAAGAATGGGGGCATAATGTTGAAAGTGACCTACCCTCCTTCTCCATATGTCATTTTAGTTAAAGCTTCCATGATAGCACAACATAAGGTTCCTTTGCCACTCAAAAAAGGGAGGAGAAGTCTACTTAGGCATCTTCTTCTTCCTCTACAGTTCCATATGCATCTACCTCCTACCCTATTGGGAAGCCTTCGACTTCCACTCCTATGCTTCTCTTTGGGAGTCTAATGGTGCATGCTTGGAAAAAGGCCAAGTGTCAAGTATTCAACCTTCCTATCTTACCCATGGTGTCTCGGCCTATCTTGTATGGTAAGGGGAAGGGTCCTTGTGGAGCATCTTTTGTATCTCAACCTTTATAGTATCCTACTATCCCTACCCCTAAGGTAGCGAATAGGAAGAGTCCCACTGTTGAGGCGCTCAAGTTTGCTCCCCCACTATTGTTGCATCTGCTTCTCCATCTCTTCCTCTTGTTCTCATCCAGGAGTCACTCCCTCTATTAGAAACAGTTGTGATGGATACTCTAATGGCTTAACTGGAGCCTTCTACTTCTTCTCAAGCTACAGCCTCTAGCTCTCAGAGCTGTAGAAACCACCTTACACGTGAGCGTAAGAATTAAAGGAAGGATTTGGCCACTAAGCAAGCCACCTTGCAAAAGAAGGAAGGGGAGCCAATAGCTCCCTCTTTGTTATCTTCTATTGTGTCCTCCTCTTCCTCCCCTTCTGCTTCAGTTCCCTCCATCTCAATGTTGCTTTCGGCTCCCCCTACGAGCATGAATGATCCACACCCTAAGAGGGTGCAAGTATTCATTGCTCCTTTAGCCGAGCCTCCTCTTCTAATTTCCATTTCGTACATCCCACCTTTTTCAAAACCTATGGACATGCCAAATACCTCGATGGTGTATGTTGTGGTTTTCTCCTCTTCCTCCTCACCTTCTGCTTCATCTGTGGGGATCCCGCATCCTCCAATGAAGAAAAAGTTGGAGGATGACCCTGCTTCTAATGGGGGTCGAAAAAAGGGTTCACCTTCTTTGGAGGTTGGTTGTGTGTTGGATTGTCTCATCCTAGTGACAAAGGTAGCCTCAATGTCCCTGGATTTTGTCACTACTCTCAAGTCTTTTAGTGAGGCTATTAGTGGATCTGAAGCACCTCCCTCATCACCTAATCAGTTGACACATGGAAGTCCTATAAATTTCATGTTCAAATCTATAGACGATGTCTCGACTCTATCAATGATTTTGCAAAATCAGTGACATTTACCTCACAAGAATTGAGTGAGAAGACCTCGAGGGGCCTTCTTCCTTGGATCTTGTTGTAGGGGAGTCAGAAGGTATTCCTCTTGCTATCCCGTCCTTACAAGCTCATCTTCCCTCCCCTTATAATAATCTAGATTGGGAGGAAGAAAACCTCTTGGTTGATGAGGACTAGGGGGCACTGAGCTTCTTTATTTGTAGATTAGATTGTGTGTGTGTTATGTTTCCCCTATGCTTGTTTTATGTGTTCATAGAGGACCCTTTTTACCCTTGTAGGTGCTTGGATACAAGAGTGTTTTTGTGTTGTAAAAATTCTTCTATTTTTCACATCATTCTTCTCTTTGTTGTGCCTTGATTTTTGACAATTGGGGACGATGCAAAGTGTTGGGGGCATTTAGGCCTCCCTTCCATGTTGACCTAATTTCTTTTTTTTTTCATTTTTTTTTCACGTGCCCTTCTTCACATGGTCTAATATAGTAGGGGGTTTTTGATAGTTCATTTATTTATTATTATATTTATCTATCTATATTTATGAGTAGCTTTGACCCTGAAATATCAAATCCCCTATTTCTTATTTTTATGTCATTGTTTCTCCTTTCTTTTTATCTTTCTCTCTTCTTTGCTTGCTTTGTGATGTTGTGGTGCTTATGTTAGTTCCCTCGCATGTGTTAAAACATTACCACGATTACATCTCATCATGTTTTGCAGGCCACAACATCACTTTCATTCTTTCTTTCTCTCCTTATGATGTCACGTTCCTTTGAGCTTAGCACACACCATCCTAAGGGGGGCTATCATACTGCTTCAATTCCCAAAAGGTGCATTCAGTGGCCATCGAATCCCTTCTTGAAAATCTCTATTTTTCAAAAATTGCATTCTTCAACATGGATCCCTGGATGAATTTTTATTTCATCACAGATTTGTAAGATAGAATATAGACTTTCCCTTGTGAGGGAGCATTCTTTCTTTCGAATTCCTTGATGAAATAAATCTTTTAGAAGGATTCCTTGATGCTACAATCGTTGGTGAAAATTTTGATTTTCAAAAATGTTATTACTTTCAAACTAAGTGTCCCTTGAGTGGACCCCTTTTCTTTTGAAAGGTTCCCAAGGGACCCCTTTGAAAGCTTCTCCTTCAATTTTTGACTATCTACATGACTGTCTTCATGTTTACCTACGTGGATTTTTGTTATCTGACATGTTTTGTCTATGAATTAACATGTTATTTTGCACATGTGCCTATGAAGTTTCTTTTCAATCAACCTTACAGAACTGAGTACCTGTAAGCCCCCATCAAAATCTATGGATCCTCTTACATTTGGCTTCCCTTAGGACTGAGCACCTAGGGGCACCTCCTTTGCAAGTTTGAGGACCTTTAAATTGCTTACATCCTATGGGATCTCTTTGTTCAAATCTATAGGACTAAGCACCTGCAAAGCGTTTTGTTCACCCTTCCATAAGTATGTGGATCTGTAGCGCATTTGTTCAACTCTCCTTAGGATCGAGTACTTGTGGAGCCATTTTCTCTTCCTATGCTTTTAGGTGGGTCAAATTGTGATCCACTTCCTTGACGGTTTAGGTATACTTTCTTTGAACTCTTTCGATCTACTTTACCTCACATCTAGTAGCACATATGCTCCCTAAAGTGGAGGAAAAATGTAATGGAGTGAATTTTCAACCCTTGCTAATTCGCAATTTACACCCCCTTACCTTAGAAAAATAAAACCCAATGATGCTTTTCTACCTCATCCATTCACTTTCCACCCACTTGGTGGTTGTTTGTACTGTTGGTGGGGGGATTTTTTGGGGATGCTAGCGTGACGCACAAACATCTATGCAACACCCTATCATTCTGACAGGATTCCCACCCCTGGAATTTGTAGACATGTTACACTTCTCTATTGGCAATGAAGAGCAATGCTCCTGTTCCCTTGACCGACCTTGAACGACTCTTTTAGGCTCTTATTCATCCTAAAAATATCTTCTTCTTCATTCATTTGATCTTCTACACACTTCTTGAACTTCACTTGATCACACTTGCTGCTACACACTTCATTTCATAGCTCTTCCACCATTTTTGAAGCTCGAAGTCTACACTATGTTGGTTCTACTACTCTTGTTGTTGTGAAAGCGGTGACATCTACAAGCTTGTGAGCTCACATATCCCTTCACGTGGTTGAGGGCATCTTGTTGGGGAGGTGATATCCATTTTACTTAGAATCATTATTTGGTTTATGTAGCATATTTTTAGCATTGCTTGGTATTCTCCCATTTCAATACGTTCTTTATCATACTTTCTCTATTTGTGGCTATTTTGGCTATCTATGGAGGCGGGAACACTGAAATGGGGGTTTGACTGTGGCAAGCCCTAAAACAGCCCCAAAATTTTTCCTTGTTCTACTGTGTGTAGGTATCGTGTTCATGTGGAGCTTGCGAGAGGCTTGAACGATTGTAAGTTTGATTCTTGCAATCTTCATTTTCATCAACTTCTATCTTCTCAGTTAAAGTATTCTTCTTATTGTTTTAGCTATTTAGGTATTTCTAGTTTTTTGTCATTGCATAAAGCTATACTTATTAGGTAATTAGTGAATTCCTTGTTAACTTTTTATTGTAATTCATGTTTTTTGTCCATACAGACACTAGTGCCCGACCAGGACACCAACGCGTGACACTATCATTTGTCTTTTGCATTAGAGTCCTTTTGCTGAGAGTTTCCTTTTCACCCTCTTAAAATGTCAAACTGTCCTTAAAAAATCCCTAGCATGAGGTAGATTAGGAAAACTAATTGTTCTAGACCCTCTCGTTACCTAGGGTCCTAAACAGTCAATCCCCCTCCTCTACAATACCTATACATGCTCTTACCCTAGAGAGAAAATTAATTTCTACGACGATAGTTTTATGTCAGTAGCACATGGGCCATATTGGTGACAAAGGTCTAAAACCCTAGAAAAATTAAAATATTATAGTGGGGCTTACTAATTGTTCTCTTGAGCTTGATTTTTGTGAACATTGCATTTATGAAAATTCAAACCATTTTTAGTTTTATTCTAATTCTCATAAATATTATAGTTTGTTAGATTATATTCATTTTGATATTTGGCCCTCTAGGTATTTTTGATATGGTAAGCAACATTTATAGGGTGTTGTACCCTTTACACGGTGAGCCACAAGGGCCAAAAAAGATTGAGTCCAAAAAAATAAACTAAGCCAAAAAAACACAAACACACAAACCAACAACTGACAGACACACCACACAACAACAACAAATTAACTAGAATTCTCCCAAATCTAGGAGAGGATATTGACAACATCATCGCCTACCCATTCGGGGCCTTCTTCAACAATCTTCTTATCCATCTCATCCTTCATCACAACAGAGAGGGTGCTACTAACATAGTGGACTAACTTGACGGCAAAACGGGTCAAGCCATTGAACTTCTTATCCATCTTCCACATCATTTCCTACAACACATGAAGATCCTCCCCTTTATCCATAGTCTTCTCAATATCAGCACGCTCTACATCTAAAGGGTCTGAGGACTGGGAAGTCGAGTTCTCCTTATGCACTTTGTTGAAATATGAAATGGTGTGGGGCCCTTCAACATACTCCTCCTCACCATCCCCAAACTCCTCCACATCCCTAAATCATATGTTGTCAGACCACTCCTCATCAGTATCCATTTCATTAATCTTCACTTTCTTGTTATTTTTAGCTAGCCTACCAAACCTCCTGATGATGGTATTTTCCGCCACCAGTCTCCATCATAGTAGCAACCATAGTATCTCCCTTGGAGTCCCTACCCACCACATTATTTCCTATGTTGTTCGTGGTCAGAGGCTCCATCACGCCCTTCCCCTCATCGTTCACTTTATTTTTAGTGGTAGGTTTGTTGACAGGCTTGCCAAGGGTAGACTTAAGCTCACAAAGACCAACCATAGCACTAGACTAGGCAATCCCTGCACTCCCCTTAAACTTCTTGGCGACTGGTTTAGGCTTATGAGTTTCAACGGTGACCAAAGGGGTTTTTTGATGGGACCTTTGGACTCAGTCGGGGAGATATTGGTCATTACAGGGCATTCAATTTCCTCAACACAGACAATGGAAATAGGTTTGGGCAGGCATAACACAAGATGAAAGTGGTAGAGCCTCAAAATGAGGCCTTGGTGGAGTGGCAAGGGAGGAGTATCCTCCGGGTTTTGGCCCTCTAGATGTTACTTCCTTATCGAGATATTTTTTTTTTAACAAGGGGTAAAAATTTATTAAAACAAGGAAATGTTACAAAGCAAGGGCCTTAAATGGCCCTATCAAGTTCAACCAAGTGATCCAATTGATGAGACAAATCCAGGAGTAGTTGACCCCGATCCAATAAATTCCAATCATGAATATGATCAGAAGCCCATTTAGCTAAGCAATCAACAACATCGTTCCATTCGCGAGGAATATGAGTGAAAGTAATATACTCTAGAGAAGCACAAAGAGAATTTTTTCAACAATCAAAGCCAGTTGCCAGCTCACATCATCCAAAAACCACCTATTTAGTAAGTTCACCACAACCTAGGAGTCAGACTCACATATGATCCTTCACCATCCTAATTGATTGCCCCGCTCCACAGCCAACAAAATGGCCTGAGCCTCCATAAGATTATTCGTATGAAGACCCTTATACATAGAGAAGATAAACTGAACATCTCTAGAGCTATCCTGACCCACACCCCCAATGCCAGCATGACCCAGATTTCCATGAGAAGAGCCATCTGAGTTGATTTTTAGGACCCCAACAGGAGGAGGGGTCCATCTTCCCTTCCTATTCACCTTCGGGGTAGGATTACTACATCTATTGCGCATGAGCTGCCATTGCAGAGGAGGAAGATGAAGACATTTACAACAACCAACATCACGAGGGTCCACCAAAATAGTCGTATCACACTTAGTCGCAATAGTTTCCCCTAAAGAGTGTAGATTTTCCACCATATGTGAGGGGCAATCAACAACAAATCCTGAAAAATATGCCTATTCCTCTCTAACCACAGGTTCTAGATAATAAAGGAAGGCCCAAGAGCCCAAGCAACTTGAAGAAAGGGGGCAGAAACAGGGGCCCTGCCCCATCGTTACCCAAACTCCACCAAAGAGGAAGCATGCCAGCAGGCCAGATTCCACGCCCCCCACTAGAAATTCCAAATCTCCCTAGCATAAGAACATTGGAAGAAGAGATGGGAGACACTCTCTTCACAACCATGACACAAAACACACATGGAGGGGCCTTGGAACCCATGCTTACATAAATTATCCCAAGTTAGACACCGGTTTTGAGCCACTAACCACATAAAGAAGTTGCACTTGGGCCATGACAACTTGTGCCAAACTTGCTTCCACCAAGGGACCTCAATGTCCCCAAACAACTGCCTACCTAACTGCTTATAACCAGCTACCATAGAGTACTTTCCAGAAAAATCCGAACCATCCCAAGCCAAGACATCAAGTCCCCTCAAAGAATTACAAGCATGGGAATCCAAAAGCTGGGAAAGCTCACACCTATCCCCCTCAGACCCTCCAGGTGGCCACTCAGAAGGATGCTTCCAGCAAAAACTTACAACCAAACCACCATGTTGCGGCACCTTATAATGCTCCATAGTATCCTAGCCACTCGCAATAAAAACATCACAAAGGGACTGGAGGTGAGGAAAAGAAGAGAGAATAGGAGGGTGACCATCCCAAGAATCAGACCAAGAAAGATCCTGTGACCCCGAATGAAAAATCCAAAAAAGCGCACACTTAATCAACTGCACCCCCACTTTTAAAGAATGCCAAATCATAGAACCACTCCCTTCCAAAGGATAGCAAGGAACCTCAAAAGAAGCAACACCCCAAAGATATTTATGGTTGAGAATACGAGCCCATAATTGATGTTGATTAGTACACCATCACCAGTAAAGCTTGGTAGCAAGAGCTTTCCCATTCAAAATAGTAGAGCATAAACCAAGACCACCCTCCTGCTTTGGTCTACACACAGAATCCCACTTAACAAGGCTCCACTTTGAAGACAACACATTACCGCTCCAAAGAAATTGACGTGAAATAGCATCAAATTCCTTAAGGAAATACATATGATCCGCTTGAACAAATCACGTATAGATGGGAAGCACCTGGATAACAGACTTAAGAAGAGTCACCCTAGCAGCAGTAGACAACCAATGATGAGTCCAATGAGTAACCTTCTACCTAAGCTTATCTAGCAACAGCTGTCAGGAGGACCTAGGCTGATGACCAACAGCAAGAGGAATACCCAAGTAGACAAAGGGAAGAGACCCAATTTGAAACCGCAGAATAGCAGCAATCCACCGTTGGATAGTTTGAGGAGTATTAAAGAAGAATATAGAAGACTTCTGCTCATTGAATTTCTGGCCCAAAGCCACTAGATAGATGTCCAAAGCTTTCCTGAAGGATTCAACCTACCTAATACGAGCCAGTCCCATAAAAGAGGTGTCATCCACAAATTGGAGATGAGAAAGCGTAGGCAATCCCATCCCCCACTGCCACCCATGAATCAAACCTTGTGAAACCCGAGAATTAAGAAGTCGGCCCAACCCTTCAGCCATAATAATAAACAAATAAGGAGAGAGCAGGTCCCCCTAACGAAGGCCCCTAGTAGCCCCAAAAAGATCTGAAGATTCCCCATTCACAATAACTGAAAAGGAGGAAGAGGTCACACAGCTCAATATCCAACTCACCCGGTCAGAGGAAAAACCAAAGGCCAACAAAATCTTCTGAAGAAAACTCCATTTAACCCTGTCATAAGCTTTTTCCATATCCAACTTGATAAACATAGACCTATCCAGAGAGGTAGCCATGGAATGAATGACTTCAAAAGCAACCACCACCCCATCCAGAATTTGACGGCCTACCACAAAGCCACCTTGCTCCTCAGAAATGGTCATAGGCAAACAAGGTTTAAGCCTCTCAGCAATCAACTTTGTAACAATCTTGTACACCACATTAAACAGAGTGCAATAGGTCTAAAGAGATCAAATTTGTTAGCACCTTCCTTCTTAGGAATGAGAACCAAAAAAATAGCATTCAGGGCACGAACCATCTGCTTACTATGAAGAGACTTCCGAACCACCTCCAACAAATCCAGCTTCACAGTATCCCAAAACTCTTGGAAAAACTCAACTGGGAAGCCATCAGGACCAGGAGCTTTCCCCTTGTTCATCCCAAACACCACCTCCTCCACCTCCGATAAAGTCACTGGGCGAATAAGAGAAGCATTCAACTCATCAAAAATTAAAGAGGGAATGCAAGCAAGGACCCTATTCTCATCAGCCTCAGCAGGTAGTGAATCCTCAGTGAACAGATTAGAGTAGAACTGATGAGCCTCTCTAGACAAAGCTTGTTGCGAAGAGATTGAAAGACCCTTAGAGTTAACAAGAGAAGAAATAAAACACTTATTCCGATGAGCTTGCACCAAATGATGAAAAAAAGTCGTATTCCTATCACCCTCTTGAAGCCAATCAATCCTAGCCTTTTATTTCTAGAAAATCTCCTTGCGAAGCTCCCACTCCTCTAATTTTAGAGCCTGGGCCTCAGCATGCCCAAGAGCCTCTAAGAATCCCAAATCCCGAATCTGGCGAGTAATAACAGTAAGGCGATCTTGCGCTTCTCTTTTTCTAGCCAAAAAATTACCAAAACACGACTTATTCCATCACTTAAGATGAAACTTAACATATTGCAACTTCTTAACCAAAGAATACATGGTTGAACCAAACGCAGGGGCACCATCTCACCACCACTGAGCAACAAGATCACCCAAAGATGGATCACAAAGCCACATTAGCTGGAATTTGAAAGGGGATTCTTTGGATTTGGGAAAGTTGAAGTTGAAAACTTAATTGGCCAATGATTAGAGCCACACCAGTCAAGAATCTCAGAGCAAGTGACCAAGCAACCTCTAACCTAAGAGCAAGAGACAAGGAAACGATCAAGCTACTAGGAGATCGCTCCAGGCCCACTTTGTCTATTATTCCAAGTGAATATTCCATTAGAGGGTTTGACATCCACTAGAGCAAGAGAGTCCACATTAGTTCGAAACAGATCTGAAGCAGGACCAAGCCTAGGTAGCCCTCCCCTTTTCTCCTCCAAGCTCAACACAACATTGAAATCACTAGCTAAGATCCAAGGTAGAAAGGGTGCACAAGACCTAACATATCTGATATGAGCCCAAAGCTGAATTTTACCACGAATGTCAATCAGAGCATAAACATTACTAACCAAAATAGTCTCACCAAATTCCAAAACTGAAGCCACCACAGAAATAGCAGACTAGCTTGAAATCCACCAACGAGGAACAACCTTACGAGGATCCCAGAAAAGAGCCAGACCCCCAAAGGTTTTCCTAGACCCAATACACTGAAACTGGCCAGAAAACCATACTTGAGGGGCATGTTGAAGCATGAGGTCCACCTAAAGCTTAGTTTCCTGAACATAGAAGATATTAGGAGAATGAACAACAATCAAATCTTGAATAGCCTTTTGACGGGAGGTGCTATTCAACCCCCTTGCATTCCATGAGAGAATAATCATGAGGAAGGTTGAGAGAAGTGGGCCTCAAGGGTCTTAACAGAACCAAATTCCACCAATAGATCCCTGGTAGATTTAAGCTTTTCTACATCCTTTGTACGACCAGCTTTCGAAGAATTTTCAAAATTCCCTTTCTTGAGAGGGCGTTGCAGCACCCCCAAAGCAAGAGACAATCCTCACCCTTTACCTAAAGAGAACACTGCCTTAGCTAAATCTGCTAAAACAATATCATCCTACACATCTGCAGAGGCCCCAAGAGGCACATAAATCCCCTGCTCCAATGCCAGAGAAATATTTTGAACAACAATTGCCTGCTCCAGCCCTGAATCTAGCCCAACATCCATACCAGTGGACCTAGAAGAGAGCTCATCCCTTCCTCCAAAGCCTGATTATCCAGGACCTCAAACCGATTGAAACCCTAATCACTCTGTCTATCTTTATAGGCCCACTTCTAACCCCTCCCTTTATTTCTCTGCTTAATAGGAATAAAGCCATCCTTATCAAGCCTACCCTCAACCACAGACGCCTTACCTTTATCCCCTTTCTCCACCGAAGGCCCTGAACAAGGAGAGGAGGAAGCACCTTCTGCTTTGGGTTCCCGAGGACACTAGTGCTGAAGGTGTCCATACTCGTGACAAAAGCGCCAGCGAAAAGGAAGGGACTCATAATCTAGCGGTTGAATCCACGAGGCAAAGCCAATACAAATTTCCAAAGAATCTGGAAAAGGGTTATTTAAATCAATTTCAACACAGATGCGAGCAGAAGAGAATACCTTTTTATCCAAATTATTCTGAGCAATAGCAGTTGGCTTCCCCAACAAAGCAACAATCTAGAGCAGAATATCCTCCCTCCAAAACTCCAACAGCAGCCATGGAAGACGGACCCAAACAGGAACCTATGTAGGAAGATCCTTTGTCGCATTAAAATTGCCATGCCAGGGCTTAATGAACAAGCCAACACGATTTTAAAAATACGACCCTCCCTCAAAAACAAGATTACGATCCAAGAGGCAAGAAAAATCAACCATGAAATAGCCATTCATAGCCACCAATAGATTGAAATCCCCTTCAACCTGCCAGGTTCAACATATCCAAGACTCTAATGCCGAGAGAGGGACACGAATACCCAAGAACTTGCAGATCAGAACATGTTGGCTCCAATAAGCTATGTCCTTCTAAACCGATTCATGAGAAATAACCAGAACAGGACAATCTTGACTCCGTGGCAGGCACCCGTTCACTTTCTTGAGCTTAGAGCTCTCATCCACAAAGGATGAATCCAACTTTTGTGCATGCATGGCTGCCAAAAAATTCTGAGATGGCTTTGACCTAGCAGGCACCAGACTTTTGGAAGCCTCTGCCATACCCTCACACAGAACCCCTACACACAACCCACACCAATTCCACCAAACCTTTACCCCACTGCTTCCACCACCCACTTCCCCCTCACCACACCACCTCTCACCAACCCTTCTCCTGCACAAACCTCCACACCACCCCACACACTGCAACAAAAACCAACTAAGCAAGAAAAAAAATAGAGGACCCCCCAAACACCCGAACGTAGCCAAAAGGGACAAAAATTGGCACATGCAAGAGCCAACACACAACCATAGAGTTTGCATGTAGCCTCACCTACACGCAGGAGCGATGCCATTCCTCCTTATCAAGATATTTTTATTATGTATCATTTATTATTATTATTCTAGGATATGATTATCTTGAAAGTAAATATAAGGTATTTAGTTAGTTTAAGGAGTTTAAGACCCTCTTGGAAAACCAAACTAGAAGAAAATTAAGGTATTGAGGACTAATGAGGTGGTGAGTATTACTCTACAAGTAATGGCATATTTTATAAGGACAAAAACATTGAAAGACATAAGACAACTTCATAAATCCCTTCGCAGAATATAGTTATAGACTGTATCAATAAGACATTGATGGAGAGGGATATAATTTATGTTTAGTAGATCTAGATTGGATCAAAATTATAGGTAAAAGTAGTTTCTAGGGGATTTTACTTGATTGATAGGTCTCTTATATCAACACTTGTGAATAAATTCCCTAAGGAGGTATGGATAAGCAAAAAACCCTCACTTTAGCATCTTGTGTATTTGGGTGCAAGACATATGCTCATGTGTCTGGGGAGAAGTGATAAAAGTTGGATAATAGTATTGTAAAATCTATCTTGGTTGGCCATGGTGTTAGTGTGAAAGGGTACAAACTTTAGGATATTATGTCCATAAAAGGTCTCTATTGTAAAAATGTGGTTTTTAGAGAGGTCAAACCTTCCACAACAGTAAAGTGGCCAAAGGAGGATGTGAAAATGGTTAAGCAACTATAGATAAGGACTAAGAAGGTTGCACTAGATGTTGAACTATAGGTATTTGTTGGACTAAATGAGGAGGATAGTATGAGAGCTAAAATATTTTGAAAGAATTTGAGCCTCTACTTTAGATTTTAATGAGGTCCACCTAACAAAGGAGGCAAAAAGAAAGGTATATCCCACCTTATTTTAGATGTATATTTGCATTGATGAATATCATTAATGAGCCTAGAAAAATCAAAGATATAATGAAATTATATGATTGAGTCCTAAAAATTCACCATAGAAATGTGCCTTGACCTTGCATTCTAGTTTTAAGAAGAAAAATATAATTTGTAGGCTATAGAAAAAAAATAAAAATTTATAGAGATCTAGAGGTTGATTTTGGTCTTGCAAAAATATTGAAATGGTCTGAGGATGTTAGTTATGGTCACATATATCTCTATTTTTAAAAGTGGGTTTAATCAACTTCTCAAGTCAAAGTCTATTACATCTAGAATTTGGGCCTCCCATATCAAAAATGTAAGAGCATCTATGATGTATAAGAGAGTTGTAATAGGGATTTACATTTGTTAACAAACTTATAATGTGTTATAGCATGCCATAAGACATCTTTGAATGGAGATAATAGAGTCAAAATGGATCACCCAAGCTAATGAGTGGGTTGTGACAAATGTAAAGAATATGTTATTTTTATTCTGTGAACTCATCTTAGGATTTGAGTGTTAGATTTTAACTAGGAATTTGGATGCCACATTTTAGATGGTTTTAGTGCATGGTTTCCTAACTGCCATTTTATGGTTCCATTTGTTACTTCTCCTATTTATTGAGTAATTCAAATGAAAGTTTTATAGTGAGTTTCGTAGGTACTAGTATGTTGTTGCAATTGATCCATATCTCTTGTTTATGATACTTCTATAAAGGCTTAGACTTATAAGTGTACATTATAATTATTTGATTACTAAAATACAATGAGTTGTTTTGGAATGTAGGGGTTTTTCTCTTAAAAGCGTTTTCCCCACATAAATCATTATATTATGTTATAATATTTTTGTAGTTATTTATTTTTAATTGCACAATCAATGTAATTTTAAAATACCTGCTCTCATGAATTAATGTAGAAATTATATTCATGTTAGAACATAATGTTAGTAGGGATCATACACTTATAACAATTATATTGTTCTCATATAAGGTTATAAATATTTATGTATATTAAATGTTTTATAAAGCATGTACCATTTAAATAATTAATATTCTAATAAACTATTAAATTATTAATTATTTATAAATGATAGTTTTGAATAAGTGTGACTAATACCCCTTCAAGTATTTAGCCACCCCTTTTATATTTAAGGAGGTTCTCTCTCATTGAGAGTGGAGAATTTGAAGATTAATAGTGAATCCTATCATCGTGCACAAGAGGAATTATTGACCATGTGGAAATGAGAAGTGTTATCTCTAGGTTATGTCTATATTTTTATATAGATAATTCTCTATATATATTTTAAGTATTAAAATGATGCTTCATGAAGTTTTTTACTTGAAAGGGTTTCACCACGTATATATTGTGTTGAATGTGTATCTTGTAATTTTCATTTCATTTATCTCGTATTTTATTTGTGATCATTAATAACTTGATAGCATCATTTATGATGGGATATCAAAGTCAAATTAAACAATAGTAATAATTTTTACAGGATAATTATTCACTAATAAAAATTTGATTTCAACATCAAAGTTCATATTTACATTGTTTTTTAATTAGCTACTCTACTAAATCCTATATTATGTACCCATTGAGCACCACTTCCAATTGGCTTACCAATCTCTAATCTTAAAAATATACATTGCATAGACCTAACAAACCCTAAAATAAAAGCTTGTGAGAGCTTGTCATAAAAAAATTAAAATTAATATATTCTAATGAAGTGGACTATTACACGGATGGAAATATCTTTTTTCATTTGGTGCTTCTTGTATTCATAAAGACAATCTTGGTGAATTTTCTCTTTACATTTTATTGGTGAAAGAATGAAAATATTCTTAGGCCTTTAATTTTTATCTTTTATCTTTAACGTGACACATTTCAAATGAGGGCTCATGTCTTCGATTTCCCTTATATTTTTTTCATGTCTAGTCATGTAAACAACTTTCATATGGAATCCCTTTTGTAGGGGCGTCGTATGGAGAGTTTTCCTTAATCTATGTGGTTAAGACTAAGTTTATATGCAAAAGTTAGAGTTCATTTTAAATATATATATATATATATATATATATATATTAGATAATGTTTTGATGTATATATACAATGATAAATTGTATCATGTGTAAAGTTTGAAGATTTTTGAATTTTATATATTCATGTATATAGAAAATAACAATTTGTAAAGTTAAAGTTGTTTTTTCGATCTTTCATTTAAAGAAAAAGAGATAATACAATTTTTATTATTGATTCTCCTTTTATCATATTTGCTTTAACTAATTATGAGTTATTTGAGGTTTCTATTGAAACTAATAATCTGATTTATTTAATTTGTTTTAATCTTATATGCATTGGAATATTTTGCTTTGCATACTATCAATTTTTATAGCTCTAAAAATCTCAACATTAGATGTAATTTAGTTACCTTATCTCCTCTTCTTTACCTATTATACAATCTTGCTTGAAACAATTATCCTTATTTGCTTGCACACTTTAAAATCTTGGATAAGCTTTATTCACTTCGAAACATTTATTCTCAATAAATGTACTTGTATTTTAAGAATATTGTTCTTGGTAGAAACTATTTTATAATTATGGTAAGCATGTTCAATTAATGAACCACATATGAATTAAGTCATGTTTATATAGAACAAGATAAGTTTTTTTTGAATAAGTATTTGCTTACTACATGTCATCTAAATGCATACCATTTTTTGAAAGTATGGTTATGAACATTTAAACAAGGGCAAGCATATGACCTATTTCTTTTTTTTTAGACTGCAGGAATTGGTCGAGTATCCGTACCCCTATAAATTTTAGTACGTTTGGTAAACTTTTTTCACGTGACCGGTAGTGATAGCGCGGCATGCCCTCCGGTACCACAGGTTTGGGGGAAGACTAGACCTCGTGACCTCTTTCCTACAACAGGATGCTTTAGCCAATCGAGCTAGGCCTCCCGCCCCAAGCACATGACCTCTTTATTAAAATTGAAGATGGTCAAATAATCATAACTCTGCTTTATGTGGATGATTACTCATTACAAGTAATCTTAATTCTTTTATTCTAATTATAAAACCAAAATAAATCAATCATTTGAAATGACTAACTTACACCTTCATAATTTCTTGTGAATTTTTATATTCTAGGATCATCACTATATTGTAGTATTTTAAGCTAAATATATGCATATTTTTTCCTCTAATTCTTTTTATATATGATTAACCATAAAATTGTTATTATTTATTGAAGTATGTATCAAATTAGAGCCTAATACGTCATGTGAAAAGACCAAACTTACCTTGTAATAAGTTTGATCTAACTTATCATATTTAGACTCGATATTATCTATACAATAGGCATTAAAATGATATTGAAGGTATAAATAATTATGGCATTTATTCTTCCTTCACCTAGGATAAAATTATTCAACTACTATGTTACTATGTTGGTGATCTTATTTATGGGAAATCCACCTTAGATTGTGTTTTTAAATATGGTGTCAGTTCTATCCCATGGATGGAGAAATACTTAAACAAGGTACCTTCTATGTCTCCTTAATTAAAATGTTGAGTACAAAAGTAGCTCTTAAAGAATCAATATGGCTTAGAATATTAGTGAAAAAGGATCATTCGAGTACTAGTAAAACTCTCAATTTATTATAACTTGTAGTGTAGAAAAATGTATACCTTTTACATTTTCACAATTAGTTTGGAATTAATGTTAATTTAGACTTAATTATGTCTTAATTTATTGTTGTAATATGTATTTTACATATTCACATTAAGTTTAGGGTCCTATTAATTAAAATGAACTTAATAATGCCTTAATTTAGTGTTGTAAAGTGTATTTGTTTACACTTTTACACTTATTTAAGGATCTTTTAATTAATTGAGCTTAATTTTCCTTAATTGGCCCCTTTAATTCAAATCCAAGCCTATTTATTCATATTTTCTGAAGAGGAAACCTGACATTCATTAATGCCTTAAAATAACACTTCTCATTGAGCAATGTGTGTCCTAGGTTTAGGGACCTAGGACCCATTCACCCATAGGCGAATGGATCCTCCCTTAGACCTAGGACCTAAATTTAAATTATGTTTTTGGCTGTTTTTTAATGTTTTCAAATCTATATTTCAATGTCAGCTTGTGAAATTTGAATTTTGGGAATTAAGGATAAGTATCTATAAATAAAAGGTTATTTCATCAATTCAAGTAATCTAGCTTGAGAGGTAAACTTAACAAGATCCAAGATTATTGTCAAGAGCATTCAAGAGTAGATTCCTTCATCATTTGTTGCAGCATTCAAGATCCATTCATCATGTCAAAGCTATGTCCAATCATGCATGTTTTTGGAGCTAACATTGTGATGTAGGTTTCAAGTATTCAAGTCAAAGATTCAAAGCAAGATTCAAGTATCAAGATCCACATCCGTTGGAGTCATTTCATGCAAGATCAACATCAAGATTTTAGATTTCCAAAGGTTCATTCAAAGGTTTGGTGAGTTCTGATGTTGAGTTGTTCACTTATCATTCCTTTCATGTTATTTCATTTCATTTCAAGGTTTAATTACCAAAATAGGGTTTGACCACTTGGAAAACCCCCATTCACTAAAAACAAACATTTTTCCCCTCTCTTTGTGTGTTGCATATTTGTAGGAAAAAGAAAAGTTGAAGATCTCAAAGTTGCATTTGTTGTCACCTTTGTTGTCATTTCATGGAAACTCATATCCCGAATTTATTTTTGACTGTTTGACTATGAAAATCGGGAATCTAGAAGTGCAGAAACATGAGAAAAGGACCCAAAAATAGATTTTGAAGAGCCCTACCCAAGACTCATTCGCCATAAGGTGAATGAGTCCTTAGACAGCTTCTAAAAACACCATTTTGTGAGAGGTACATAGCATTTATCCCTTTCAAATCTGCCAGAAAATTTGTAGGTTCCTTCAATTTTATGTTTAATCTACTAAATCCAATTAATAGATTGCATTTTGGAGTTGATTTTCTATTTTTAATCTTTCTCCCCAAAGTGTTGTTTGAAGTAGACCCCCATCCACACACAAAGGAAATTGTTAGATCTTTCATAGAATTCACTCACCTAAGGGTTGAAATTTGATTTTGACTTGAGGGATCTCATTTCTTGAATGAAATAGAAGAATAGTTAGTTCATTCACCCCATTTTTCCCTTTCCATTTTTAGTAAGTTTGGTGAAATATCCCAAATTTGGTATAAAACCCTGTGTTTGAACCCCTACCTCATTTTTCTATGTTTCATTTTAGTGAACTTGAGTTTCGAACATTCTAATTTCTGATTTGGGGTGCATTCAAACCCTAGATCTAGGATTGGAGTTAATTCATTGCATTTAGGGTTTCTAAATTTGACATAAAGTTGCATTGCATTTTAGGTGTAAACTTGCATTTTGCATTCATTTTAAATCTAAAAATTCAACAAAAATTGCATAATGTTGGAACTAATTTTGCATAGTACTTGCATATCAATGTATGTTCAATCATTCACATTCAAAAATTGAGTCAAAATTGTATTTCAAAAAGTTTCATATAGTTCATCATTTTTCATTAATTTCATGTGCATTTAGACATCAAATTTTGGAAAAACTTTGCCACATAAGTTACAATCTGAAACCTAGAACAAAGAACACATCTAATCACTCAGAAATTACATTTTTCGATTTTAAAAAACCTTGTACTGTGACCCATTCGCTCCTAGGTGAATGATTCCTTCAAGGCCTACAAAAACCAACTTTTCTAAGCTTTTTTGTGGTTTTTTGCACTTCCCAGAACTCTTGGTAATCCCTTGTTTCAATCTGGAATTTTTTAGGAATTTCTATTTTATGCATCTAGGTATAATCATCCATTTAGTTTATCCATTTTTAAATCATTCCAAAACTTATTTCAATAGTGAAAATCATTAGATCTATTAGACAATTGTTTACATTTTGAAGCATTGCATAAGTTGGATAGATTACTTTTTAAGAACCCACTCAAAATTCACAATGTTAGTATCTTTTCTTTCCAAGTATGACAAGAAAAAGATCACCAACAAACATGTTAGTCATTCCTCCAATATATTTCCTAGCTATGAGTCTCTTAGTGCAAGAGACTTAAAATGTTAACACATTCCTTAATTCCACACCCCCTCATATCTCTCCTATTTGTGGGAATGATTTTGATAGAAGAAGATGCAAGAATAGACAATCATGATAATCGTAGTTTCTCTTCTCCCAATACCTCTCCTACTTGTGACGAAGGTATTTTGGTGTTAGAAGATACACCCATTGATAATCATGACAATGTTGAAAGATCCTCTTCTATAAACTCTCCTCCTTTGGAAGATATTATGGCGCAAGAGGATGAGATCATTGATACATTTCTTAATATGACTTTACCTAGTTTGCATTCATCCCTTTCTTGTGAGAATACTTTAGAGAAAGAGGATGAAATCATGGACAATCATGACAATCACATTTGTTCTTCTCCTAATATATCTCCTAGTTGTGAAGAAGATAGTGTGACCTGTTAGAAGATGCACTCATTGAGAGTCATGGGAGTCTTGTTTTTCCCTCTCCTAATGCTTCTCCCACTTGGAAGCATCTAATTTAACAAAAGGATTCAATAATGATAGTTGTTCTTGTCTTGATGCCACCCCTATTTGTGATGAAGTTACTTTACAAAATCTAACTATGGAATGTGATGAACATCTTGTTTGCTCCTCTCCTAAAAGATTTCCTACTAGGGAAGATATAATGGTGCAAGAGAATGATAAAATGATGCATGTCTTTCAAACAATAGTAATGTGGCTTCATTAGATGAAAATGATGAGGTAACCTTAGACTATCCTTCGCTAAAATATAATCAAAATAAGGATAAGTCTTTTGAGGTTATGAACATTAGATATCCATTGAAGTGATCTCCTGAGCCAGTTCTTATCCTTTATCCACCCTCACATCAACCTCAAGTTCAAACCAAACACATTCTTATCTTAGAGCCACCTAAAAAGAAATGATTAGCTCTAGGAGATATATTGAACTTTACAAGGCAACTTGATAGTAACAATGTTTCGCAACAATCGAGGTACAATACCATTGCTCACACATACAATACAAGGAATAGTAGGAAACCACAAACCATCCCTACTTCGTTACCATTACCTCAACCTATCTTGCCTAGTGCTTCTTATTTTCCTTCACATAGTGGAAAGGAGTATGATATTATTGAATAACTTAAAAACACTCCTTCTAAGATATCCTTATGGGACCTTATTCAAGCCTAACCTAGTTATCATAGTAGGCTTCAAAATGCATTGCAACAAGTCGTGGTTCCCCCTACTACAAATCCAAATGATATAGCAGCCATAATTCAAGGAATGAATGTTGACATTGTTTTCCACCAAAGTGAGCTACCTCCTTTGGATGTGAAAAAACAAAATGAAGCTTTCATGATAATACCTATTATTAATAGGAAAGGGATAAAGAGAACCCTTGTTGATAATGGTTCAACCATTAATTTGTGTATCGTAAACCTTTTGGATAAGATTGGAGTAGAAAAAATCCAAATACAACTTAATTATTTATCTATTCATGGGTTTGATAACGTAGGAAAACAACCAATTGGTGTGATCACATTATCTATTATAGTTGGAAAGGTTACATTGCAAACTCTTGTTCATGTTATGCCTGAAAATATTTCATATAATCTTCTTTTAGGTAGACCATGGATTCATGGGATGAATGTGGTGCCTTCTACTCTTAGTCATATAATGAAGTATGTTTATAAGGACAAGGTTTATACGATAAAAGTCAATCTTGAGCCTTACAATGTTTTACAACATGAAAAAGACAAGGAAAGACCTTTGAAAACATTGACACCAACTACACAAGTAGAACCCATGCAAGAAGAACAAAAAGATAAGTTCCCTAAACCATTTACAATGTTATTGGTGGATGATTTGGGATCATTGGATTTTACACCTACATTCATGGGAGAATACAAGATCATAACAAAATAGTTTGAAAAGGGAAAAGAAAAAGTGGTAATTTCAACACAAAATTCAAAAGAACCATCGAAAGCATCCAATTCAACCACTTTAGAAGAAGAAGCAAATTACACAACAAACTTTGATGAAGTTGATTATGAGAAACCATTGAATCCAAAAGAAATGGAAAAGCTTTATGGAAGAGGTTACAAACTTTTGAAACAACTTGGTTATAGTGGGAAAGGATGTGGTGATAGAGAACAAGGTATTTTTGTCCCCATAGAGCCTAAAACACAAGAAACGACTAGTGGTCATGGTTATTGTCCATCAAAAGAAACAAAAGCATCAAAAAATCCTTTATTCAATACCAAAACTATTACAAAAGATTCTTCTAAGCCAACCTTAAACTTGGTGCATTCTGAACTGATAGAAACAACTAGTGGTCTTGGTTATTGTTCCCCAAAAGAAATAGAAGAATCAAAGAATTTTTTGTTTAATATCAATGTCATCACACAAAACACACCGAGGACCTATCTTAGTAATGATTGGATTTCATTAGATTTTACACACTCCCTTAAAGGAGAGTACAAAATCTTACAATCTAAAGAGTCTTGTGTAAGTATGGAATGTTGTACTAAGCAAGATATATCTTTGAAGCAAAAGAAAGGAACATCTTCTACTATAGATCAAGAGAGTATCTTGTCAAGACTTCTCCAACATCACTTGATATCTCTCCCTCCAAGAACACGAAAGAAATTTTACAAGAGTTCATTTTGTGCATATCATAGAGTTCATGGTCATTCATGAATGTAAGGCTTTGAGTGATAAAATTAAACATCTTAAGGATTGTGGTGCTCTTCCTTGTGTTGAAGCACCTATTTCCTCTAATTGAAATTGATTTTCATTCTATCATGTTTCTGATCACTTACCTCAGCTCATCTTTTTCTTGCACTAAGGGGGGCAAGGGGTTAGGTAGCCTTGTCCTAGTATGGCACTTGTCATTGCCTCTTTTGGGCTAGTTGACTGCTTTCCATGTATATATAAGAGGAAGATTGGGATGCAAATGGCATGCCTTAAGTTGACTCGTGTGTGACATACTTTCTTTCTATGTTATCTTTAGTGTTGCATTTTGGGGGAAACCCCTTATTCATGTCGTAGCTTCATTTGGAAACATATGACTTGGCATAGGGCTTTCTAAATTAGCTCTCATGTCTTCTTTATTGTTAGCATTGATTATTTGCTATTTTAAAGTAAATTTCTCACAACAATGGTGTTCGCAATTTCTTTAAAGTGGGGGAATACATTGGCATTATCATTTTTAAATTCTTTGACTATATCTTATGTTGTCTTATCCTATTTGCATTTTTTTCATAAGTGTTTAGCATAACATAGCTTGTTAACCTTGTGAAGCTTGAAGTTCATATTTTTGTGGTGCCCTATTGGAGTTATCAAAGGGATAGCTTTGGTATGGTTAGTATAGTGAGAGCCTACAGACCTGGCATGACTTTCTCACTAAGCCACTTTTTGGGGGCTCACCTAGTGGACAACCTGAGGTTCCATTATCCTAGAGTTAGTGTGCATTTTTGTTTGCATAGTGGACATTGATTTTCACTTGTGAACATTTTTGGACAAATAGCTAAGGCTTGATCCACATCGAGTTAGACAAATAGTTGAGGCTTGATCCACCCCTTTCTATTTTTTTTTCTTTCTTTTAGTCTTTGACATGGTATGTTTGTGTATCTTGTCTTGCTACACTACATATCATACTTCTTGTGTGTGTCCCTTTGTGCTTATGTTGGTTTGATATAGGATCTTGATCATGGGGGCTTGGCCACCTCCTTGATCTTTCTTATTCTATCCCATCAACATTGGTGCACTTGGACCCCTCTTGAATACTTTAGTGTGAGTTTGATACAAGTTCCTCCTCTCACTAAAGTGGGGGCTAAATGTAGTGTAGAAAAATGTATCCCTTTTACATTTTCACACCTAATTTGGAATTAATGTTAATTTGGACTTAATTATGCCTTAATTTAGTGTTTTATATGTATTTTACATATTGACAATAATTTTAGGGCCCTATTAATTAAATGAACTTAATAATGCCTTAATTTAGTATTGTAAAGTGTATTTATTTACACTTTCACACTTATTTAGGGCTCCTTTAATTAATTGAGCTTAATTTTCCTTAACTGGCCTCTTTAATTCAAATCGAAGCCTATTTAATCACATTTTCCAACAAGGAAACCCGATATTCATTAATTCCTTAACATACCACTTCTCATTGAGCAATGTGTGTCCTAGGTTTAGGGACCTATGACCCATTCGCCCATGGGTGAATGGGTCCTCCCTTAGACCTAGGACCTAAATTTAAATTATGTTTTTGGTGGTATTTTAATGTTTTCAAATCTATATTTCAATGTCATCTTGTGAAATTTGAATTTCGGGAAATTAAGGATAAGTATCTATAAATACAAGGTTATTTCATCAATTCAAGTAAGCTAGCAAGAGGTGAACCTAACAAGAGCCAAAATTATTGTCAAGAGAATTCAAGAGTAGATTTCTTCATCATTTCTTGCAACATTCAAGATCCATTCATCATGTCAAAGCTATGTCCAATCATGCATGTTTTTGGAGCTATCATTGTGATGTAGGTTTCAAGAATTCAAGTCAAAGATTCAAAGCAAGATTTCAAGTATCAAGATCCACATCCATTGGAGCCATTTCATGCAAGATCAACATCAAGATTTCAAATTTCCAAAGGTTCATTCAAGGGTTTGGTGAGTTGTGATATTGAGTTGTTCATTCATTATTCATTTCATGCTATTTCATTTTATTTCAAGGTTTAATTACCAAAATGGGGTTTAACCAAGGAAAACCACCATTCATAAAAAAAAAAACATTTTTTCCTTCTCTTTGTGTGTTGCAGATTTGCAGGTTGAAAAAAAGTTAAATATTTCAAAGTTGCATTTATTGTCACCTTTGTTGTCATCTCACGAAAACTCAAATCTCAGATTTATTTTTGACTATCTGACTGTGAAAATTGGGAATTTGGAAGTGTAGACACAAAAGCAAAGGACCTAGAAATAGATTTTGAAGAGCCCTACACAGGACCCATTCACCATAGGGCGAATGAGTCCTCGAATAGCTTTTGAAAACACCATTTTGTGCGAGGTACACAACATTTATCCCTTCCAGATCTACCAGAAACTTTGTAGGTTCCTTCAATTTTATGTAACTTAATCTACTAAATCTAATTAATAGATTGCATTTTGGAGTTGATTTGCTATTTTTAATTTTTCTCCCCAAAGTGTTGTTTGACCTAGACCCCCATCAACACACATAAAGGAAATTGGTAGATCTTTCATAGAATTCACTTGTGCCTAAGGGTCAAAAGTGGATTTTGACTTGAGGGATCTCATTTCCTGAATGAAATAGAAGAATAGGTAAGTTCATTCACCCCATTTTTCCCTTTCCATTTATAGTAAGTTTGGTGAAATATCCCAAATTTGGTATAAAACCCTATGTGTTTGAACCCCTACCTCATTTTTCTATGTTTCATAACTAAAACTGTTTTACCTTTATCAAAGGCTCTTTTCTAAAGAAAAAAAGGCACACTGAAGATCATAGGCACTTCAATCAAGGGAGAGTTTTTCTTCATAATTTTTTTCTCTAGTTCTATTCATTTGATTATCAAGTGGAAGATACACTATGATCAATAAGAACTAGATTTGAATCCCAATAATCACATATCAAATCTCTATGTAGTACCAAATTTTCCAAATTCAAATCAATGCTTAACCTTAGGTGATACCATTGAAGGGGAGTGTACATGCCAATGACACTTTTTAGTGGCTAGATCTTGATTGTGAGATCTAACAAACATAGCATAAGACCTCTCTTGCATGCTATTTATGTCCTTTAGGAATATTGTAAAAAAATTCTCTTTTTTATTCTTCCACATATAAAAGCATTGTAATGAACTTAGGGGAGGTTGGTTTGAGGACTCCTAGGCTCTAATAAAAAATTTATAAGACGTCAAAAGCATCATTTTTAAAACAGAAATATAAATTATGACAAAATGACCTTCATATAGTATGTAATATATGATCTTCATTTTGGCATATGTGTGTCCCTATTTATCAGTATCAAAGAATACCTACATTATTTGGGTACTTCATTTTTTCTTTTACAAAAACTAATAGGTACTACCCCCTATTAACATTAAGGGGAAGTGTTAGAACATAATTTTATTAGGGTTCATACATTTATAACATTTATGTAACATTCCAATATAAGATTATAAAACTTTATTCATATTATTAAAGCATATACTGTTTAAATAATTAATAGTCTAATAAAATATTAGATTATTAATTATTTAGAATGGTAGTTTTGAATAGGTGTGACTAATAACCCTTTAGGTATTTATACACCCGGGCTTCTATATCTAAGGATTTTCTTTGCTATTGAGAGTTGTGGAGAATTTAAAGATTAGTAGTGAATTCTATCACTATGCAAAGAGGAAGTATTAGCCATGTGGAAGTGAGGAGAAGTGTTATCCCTAAGTTTTGTCTATAACTTTATATAAATAACTCTATAAGTGTTCTAATTATTAAAATGATTTTTTATGGATTTTTTTATCTGAAAAGGTTTTATCTATGTATATATTGCATAATGTGTTGAGTCTATGCATCTTGTATTATTATTTCATTTACCTTATATTTTATTTGTGATGACTAGTTACCTAAGATCATAATTTTTGACAATCCCACACTCCACCTTCCTTTCATTTGGTATCAAATCTTGATCACCTCAGGTGTTAAGAATAGGTTTTTTTATAATCTTAGTTAGAGTGGAATATTGTGTAAAAGGAGATATTGTAAAAAAATTACAAGCATATATCATAAAAAATTACAAGCATATCAAGGATAAATATGGAGAGGCTTGTTGGTACTAAATTTGAGTCATGGAAGCTCAAAATGGAGGATATGCTTATAAATAGAGATATATAGATTGTTGTATCCAAATCAAAACTCGTTGCAATATCACAAGTTGATTGGAATATATTAGATCGAAAGGTGAAGGGACTCATTAGGGTTTTATTTTATTTTATGTACATGAAGAGCTTACATATAACATATTTAGAAGAAATTGGGAGATTTGTACTATGATAAATCTCTAGTTAACAAACTTTTCTCGAAAAATATGTATAGCTTGAGAATGGATAATGGTGGTTGTATGGACAACAATTTGATTTTTTTTCATATGATTGTGACCTAGTTTCACTCTAATGGAATGCAAATAGATGAGAAATACCATTACATGACAATAATATGTTCTTTCCAAACTCATAGGATCACTTGGTGGTGGAAGTTAGGAGCATTACCTCAAAGCTCAAAATTAATGAGTTTGTGGTAATTTTACTCTTGGATGAGATGTGATACAAATATTCCAACTAGAAAATGAAGTCGCAGTTGTTCATGGAAGACCAAAAGAGAAAGTACTAATAAGAATAAGAAGAAATAAAATTCTAGATATAATTGGGTTTCGGACTTCGGGCTTTGTGGTTGTGGCTTGCAAAGCGGTGTAAAGGATATGTGGGATCCCTGATCTCCAAACCCCAAAAAAGGGAAATAGTAAGTAGGGACAGTAATAAGTTTAGACTTCGAGCTTCATGGTTGCGTTTTATGAAGTGGTGTAAAGGGTGTGAGGGATCCCCGACCCCCAACTGTCGACCTCTAAAAAAGGGAAGCGATAAGAAGGGAAGCAAGTAGAAGGCCAGACTTTGGGCTCTGTGATTGCAATTTACAAAGTGATGTATAGGGTATGGAGATTCTCGATCCCAGACCCTCGAAAAAAGGAAGCAATAATTGGGTTTTGTGGTTGCATTTTTTGAAGAGGTGTAAAGGATGAGGGATCCCTGGCCCCCGACCCCCAAGAAAGGGAAATTGTAAGAAGGAAAGCATTATGAAGACCGTACTTTGGGCTTTGTGGTTATGG
>VDFB02349123.1:0-13524 GCA_007258455.2 Sequoia sempervirens
GTGACCTTTTTGCCATTCTTGCCCAAACTTTCCAAACGACCTGAAAAAAAAACTTCACATTTAGATACCCTTTTTGATCTTCTAAAATATTCACAAGGTCTCAGACCCCTGACTCCTCCGTACACTGGTCTCCTATAATCTAGGGCAAAAAGGGCTAAAAGACCTAATTTCTAGGATTTTTCTGATCTCTTGCTCCTCTCTCACACAAATGGATTGATTGGACCTCAATCCTTCTAGCATGTAAATATTTGATCATACCCTACCTGGAACTGTACTTGTTCTGTACTGTACTTTTGACCCCTACCTATATTCTTCAGTTCTTCACTATCAAACCTCTAACCCGGAACCTTAAGCTCGCCTAGGGTTTGTTAATGCACTCTACTGCTTGACTCTTCAGGACTCCTAACACTACATATATATAGACCAATGGCTCCCCTAACATTTCCATCTACTCTCAGGAAGACCCCGTGGTTAGATTTCATGGGGGAGCCATAGAAAAGAAAACTGGTCAGGACAGGACCAGTAAAACCCCTAGACTCTAACTTATTTACACAAGACAACAAATCAACTCAAATGAACTTTCTTGCAGAAGGAAAAACACTTAGAATTTCCCTGTGAACACAAAACCAATGTCAACTCAATGCATCCAATTCATTTAATAGCTCTGTCACTCAATACATTCGGTAAAACATAGAAAATTGCAGAGTTCTTCACTCTTCCAATCACCACAAAAACTTGATTACAAATCTAACTTATTGAGATTCGAGCCACCTTCTCTTAGATGCCATTTACCATGTTTGTAGGGATGTTGGTCGATCCCACACTCCTATCTTTTAGGGGATCCAAGATAACCGAGTTGCATGCAACATGGCAAATGTTGTCATGACAACTTTGTAACAACTTTTTGCAACTTACCATTATGCCCTCTTCCTAACTCCTAGGACCTCTACCTCCTAGATTTCGAGCATCCAACTCCCTTAACTGCCTCATGGCATCTTTCTAACAACATTCATGTGTTTAGAACACATTTAAGACTCCAATTCCAAACTTAAGCTACTAAGGAAAATTAAGCTAAACTATTAATGATGACTAAACTTTGGTGAATCTTAGTCCTAATGACTAATTCACCCAACCACAACAATGACCTTCTAAGGTCCAAAAAAAATACACAATAACTCTGACTTGGCTAATGTCAGATACAAGCCAAAATGTCCTAATCTATGGAGGTTAGCCTAGGTTCTCCTGCACCATCCTCCCCAAAACAAAAGAGTTTAATCCATCCTTGGTTTGAGTAAGTTGAGATCAATGCCCAACTTCTTGAACTCTGATTCTTTGATCCATACTGCATCAGCATCAAATTGACCATGCCTTTTAATCAGATGTTCCTTGTATTCCTTGGTTCTAGTCTTCTTGTAGACCCTGGTATCCAGTATACTGTCAGCTTGTTTGATTGTAGTAGAAGGTAGTTTGAGCTCCTCCACATCATGGATGACTTCATTGAGGCTTTGATCCATGTCTGGTGGTGGTCCTTTATAATGAACCAAGTCTACAATATTGAAAACAGGGGACAGTCCACTATCTTCTGGTAGCTCCACTCTAAAAGCATTGTTTCCATACTTTGCTAAGATAGGGCAGGGACCTATCCTCTTCATCTGCAACTTGTGAGGAACTCCTTTTTGTAACTTGGACTTGTTTAGATGCACCATCACCAAGTCTCCAACATTGAACTGCACTTCTCTTCTATTCTCATCCACCTTGTTCTTATGCTTCATGTTGTTTTCTAGCAATGTCTTCCTGACTATATCATGAATCTCCTGCATTTCATAAGCAAAATCATCAGCATATCCACTTCCCTTGACTCCATCCTTTAAGTCTCTTAGTTCATAGATTCCTCTAGGATGTAAACCATAGACAATTTCAAAGGGACTCTTCCCTGTTGATCTATTCACAGTGTCATTATAGGCATATTCAGCTTGTCCAATCAACTGATCCCATTGTTGACCATACTCCTTGGTCAAGCACCTTAATAGATTTCCAAGACTTCTATTAACAACTTCGGTCTGACCATCATTTTGGGGATGGTATGCAGATCCAAAAGATAAATTAGTCCCCAATCTCTGCCAAAGAGTCTTACAAAAATGGCTCATGAACTTGGTGTCTCTATCTGACACAATGCTTATAGGTAACCCATGTATCCTTACTATCTCTTTGAAGAAGAGAGAGGCTATTTGACTGGCATCATTGGTTGTTTTACATGGCACAAAGTGATCCATCTTGCTAAATCTATCCACAACCACATAGAAACTGTCCATGCCTTGTCTTGTCTTGGGTAACCCAACTACAAAATCCATACTCAAGCATTCCCATGGCCTAGTAGGAATAGGAAGTGGTTGGTATAGGCCTGCATTTGAAGAAGTACCCTTGGCCTTTTGACATACTACACAACTTTCCACATACCTCCTAACATCTAGATTCATCCTTGGCCAATAATAGAACTGTTGAACAAGTTCTTGAGTCTTTGTGATCCCAAAGTGACCACTCAATGCACCATTATGCTTTTCTTGTATCAAATTCTCTCTAATAGAGCCTCTAGGGACACATAACTCATTCCCTTTAAACAAAAGATCACTTTGCAAAGTATATTCAACATATCTACTATGAAAATGATTCTTGTATTCAGCACATACCTTATAAATGTCTGCAAAATCTTCATCATCTGCATATAGGTCCTTGAAATGATCTATTCCCATGCTCTTCAATTGAATTTCTTGTATGGTGAGGACTCTCCTACTCAAGGCATCTACCACCTTATTGAGTACTCCTTTCTTGTGCTTGATATTGAAGGTGTAAGCTTGCAGGTATTCCACCCACTTCATGTGCCTATGACTCAATTTCTCTTGTGAATTGGAAACTAGGGTCTTGGATTGTCAAATGCTATGAGATTCCTTGGAAGCAAAGTGGTGCCTCCATTTCATGAGGCACGGATAATGCATCCGCATCTCAAGGAGTCACCAAGAGAATATGCTTCAACTATCGGCTAAAAATTTTTGAGATATGAAAATATGATGCGCCCTCTTGACTGAGAACAGCTCCAATAGCCACATTGCTTGCATCACACTCAATAGTGAATAGCTTCTCAAAGCTTGGTAACACCAAAACAGGTTGGGTAGCTATCTTTTCTTTCAACAAATCAAAACTTTTGTTAGCTTGCTCATTCCATACAAACTTAGTCTTCATCCCTCCTTTAATGGTATCCAACATAGGAGCACAAATAGCACTAAATTGTCTTATGAACTTCCTATAGTATTGAGCAAGGCCATGAAAAATTCTTACCTCTGTTGCTGTCTTTGGAGTAGGCCAATTGAGGATGGCTTCCACTTTGCTACTGTCCATCTTCAAGTTGCCATGTGATAGTACAAATCCAAGGTACACCAACTCTGTTTTGATGAATTCACACTTTTCTAAATTGATCATCAATTTCTCCTCCTGCAGCTTCTTGCAAACCAACTCTATCTGTTTGAGGTGCTCTTCTCTTGTTTTGCTATAAATCAATATATCATCAAGATACACCACTACAAATTTACCAATGTAGTCTTTGAGGATTTCATTCATGAGTCTCATGAATGTGGAGGGGGCATTAGACAACCCAAATGGCATAACCAGCCACTCATATAAACCCTCATTGGTTTAGAAAGCTGTTTTCCACTCATCTCCCTCATGTATTCTAATTTGGTGATAACCACTCTTTAAGTCTATCTTGGTATAGTACCTAGCTTCACCTAGACAATCCGAGAGGTCTTCAATCCTAGGGATAGGGAACCTATACCTAATGGTTATCTTATTTATGGCCCTTGAATCAGTACAAAGCCTCCATTCTCCTCCCTTTTTAGGTGCTAAGACAGTGGGTACTGCACATGGGCTGATGCTCTTTCTAATGAGACCTTGGTTTAGGAGTTCTTGTATTTGCCTAGCTATTTCCTCATTTTGTTGAGGGGTCATCTTGTAGGCTGCCTTATTTGGTAGGGTAGCCCCTAGTATCAAGTCTATCCTATGACTTATGGCTCTTTTAGGGGGTGATGTTGCTAGTTGTCTACTGCTTACAATGCCTTCATAGGTCTGCA
This sequence comes from Sequoia sempervirens, assembly GCA_007258455.2. Lineage (NCBI taxonomy): Eukaryota > Viridiplantae > Streptophyta > Pinopsida > Cupressales > Cupressaceae > Sequoia > Sequoia sempervirens. Next base: position 4,122 of record VDFB02349123.1, read on the forward strand.
ACATTTTCTGTATTTCTCTAGGTAACTCTGGCTTCTCAACTGCTTTGTCATTACTTACCTCTCTTGGCCTTAGCATCACTGCATAGCCAACTCCTTCCCCTTCTTCCAAGGCTTTTAAGAACTCTTTTTCACCAACCATGAGCAATTTACGACCTGTTGTCTGCACCTCTGCATCTTCTAATAGTGACTGAATTTTGAATGTTACCTTATCCTTCTTGAAAGTATAAGAGTTCTTCACTCCATCATGCATAGCTTGGTGATCAAATTGCCATGGTCTACCTAGGAGCAAGTGACATGCATCCATAGGTAAAACATCACACAAGACTTTGTCCTTGTACCTACCAATTGAGAACTCCACCCATGCTTGTTCATTTACCAAGACATGTGTTGGCCTTTATTAGTATGTGACATGTAAGGATTGGTGTAGGGGTATCCTTAATCAACTTTAACTGGTATCTCCTCTAACACAATGTCGATTAGACCCTGATCAATGACCCTACATGCCTTTCCCCATCATCCCACACTTTATCGCGGGGACCTCCTTTGGCTTGGTTCCTCTTTAACTGATTCTTTGATCAAAGTTCTCATCACGAGATTCTCACCTTCCTCTGAATTCAATGGTACCTTAGAATGTTTCTCTGCTGCATTTGTCTCATCATGAACTATATTAGTTCTTTTGTCACCTCCATGAGAAGTACTACCCTTCTCAGAACATCCTATAGGCAGGGTGTCCCATTTGATTGCAGTGATAACACTTCATATTGGCAAAGTAACTGCCTCTTCCTTGTCCACCACTCCTTCCTCTAGAGCTAGAACCTCTTCCTCTACCACCTCTACTAGAGCTTCCATCTTGCTGCTCAAAGTACCTGACTTCTCCTTGAGCCCTTGATTCTGAACTTGTTCCACCATAACCACCTCTTTGTCCTCTACTGTCTTTTCCTTTACCTCTACTCTTGGAGGTTTGCTCTTGCTTCCTTTTTCCTTTCTCCTCTATCTTTAAGGCCATTTGATAACATTGGTGGATGGTTTTGAAGTTCACTAGGCTCATGTCTTCTTGAATATACCATTTAAGTCCATTCAAATACCTTGCTAGCTTGATGCTTTCATCTTCAACCACCTTTGATCTGAGGCACAACTTCTGGAACTCCTCAGTGTATGCTTGGACATCCAAATATTTTTGTCTAAGATTATGTCTCCTCCTATGCAACTGGACTTCATAGTCATCAGGTAAGTAGGTCTGCTTTATTTTGGTTACCATGCCTCTCCATGTAACTATAGGACCCTTTCCTTCTTTCTCTCTTTCACCTTGCACAAACTTCCACCATGTGAGAGCTGAACCTCTCAACCTTGACTTAGCCACCTTAACTTTTTGGGCTTCTGTTATACCATCACATTCAAAGTGATTCTCTATACTTTCAATCCAGTCCATGACTGAATCAGGATCCATTTGTCCACTAAATAGTGGCACTCCTTCCAAAGCTTTGCCACTTAAGGCCTGCAATGCCTTCAAGAAGGGTTCTTCAGCAAGGACAGGGTCAGGTTTTGGAGCTTCCTCCTCCAAGTCCTCTTCCTTTTCCTTTGCTTCCTGCTCTTCCTTCAGTTCTCTCTTATCCTTTACTTTGTCTGCCTTTTCTTGGACTTCATCCAAGAGCTTCTCCATTCGAGACAACCTTTCTCTTAGCAGCCGGTTATCCTCTTCTTGCTCTTCTACCTTCTTGGCTAACTCAGCATTAGTCACCATGGTTCTTTCTTCCTCTGGTGTATTCTCTCCTACTGATTTAGTGGGTTGCAACATCAATCACAAGCCTGATCAAACTTTGCTCTAATACCAATATGGTGTGAGTGTTCCAAAGCTTCCTTTACTGATTAAGCTAAAAGACCTTTTCCATGTCTTCTTGCTGGGGCTGATAACTTCTAGGTTCTTTTTAAATGGATGATTAAGCAAGTCTATTCTAACTCCTCTCCAAGAGTTTCACAACTTGTGCTTCACCTTGAAAGACTAACACCACTTTGAACTGGCAAACTCTCTCCCACACTTAGAAGACTCTAAGTGCCAACATCACACAAAACCTTGAACTAATTGTAGGGGTGTCAAAGATACTTGAAACATGCCATTCACATCCAACTGGATCCATCTTGGATGGTCTTCATTCTTCTTTCTTACCGATTTCAAGAATTTGTCTTGAGAAGGCCTAATTCCTTGTAGCCCTTGATAGTGACCTTTTTGTCATTCTTGCCCAAACTTTTTCAAAACAACTGGAAACAAATTTCACTTTGTACCCTTTTGGATCCTTCATAAAATGTCCTGGTTTCCGGACCCCCTAACTCCTCCATGCAACTGGTTCCTGGTCTAGGGCAAATAGAGCTAAAAGACCTAATTTCTAGGATTTTTCTGATCTCTTGCTCCTCTCACACAAATGGATTGACTAGATCTCAATCCTTCTAGCATGTGAAGATTTGATCATAGCCTACCTGGAACCGTACTTGTTCTGTATTGTACTTCTAACCCCTGCCTATATTCTTCAATTCTTCACTATCAAACCTCTAACCGGGCACCTTAAGCTCGCCTAGGGTTTGTTAATGCACTCATAGCCCTTGTAGTTCTGCAGATTATAACAAGAGAATATTGAAAGATAAATTAATCCGAATAATTTTTTTTAAGTTAATTGATTACACAAATGCTATAAAGTGACCAAGACAGTGTTACATAAACATATTAAATAAACTCAACACATTATCATAGTTCAAATACAAAACTAATGTCACGAATGTTCCAGTTTATATAACTTAATATAATTAATTATCCAACTGAATAGATTACAAAATGAGAGATTTCAACAAATATCAATACAACAATAAGATGATACAATAAGTAAACTCTTATACAAGAGGTGAGTTTACAAAGTAGAAAGTGATCACCACACAACTAATGTCCATATCCTCGAATATGCTTTGCATCTGCAGTCACGATCCAAGAGGTAACTGGAACCTGCTGCAAGCATAGGATCATTTGCAAGAAAATATAAGGAAGATAGAGCGCTTAGTTCCTCCCGTCCATTGGAATTGAAGGTCCCTCCCTCAGATATGAGGAGATGTTGATAAGTCCACAAAACCAGTGAGCCAGACATTACATTTTCACGAGTTTTCAAATTCACACTCAACGGGCATTCGATTACAGAATTCAAAGCCGGACTGGTTAAAATTAACAAATCTCATCATCAGAAAAGAATTGAACACAAAGAAAACACCATCCTTGATATAGACTAAGAGGTATCTAAATGCTGTCGGAGATAAATTACCTGGAAGTGAACCTTCCTGAACTCTGAAGCCCCTCTCCAAGGGAGTTACACAGTAGATCTCTACGGTCCGAGCCCTATATATAGGCTAATGTGAAATTAGAGCACATCTTTCAAGAAGACAAGATGGCGACTTGCCATTCCAGGCCTTCTCAGCTTTTTCTCAACCTAAACGAGCGTTAAGAAGTAGGTGAGGAAAACATTATCTGAATTAGTGTTTACAACTACCCAACCCCTAATACATTAATTAGGTTTTCACTTAATTAACACACCTACGATAGGTTACCCAGACAATCACTTCCGGATTTCGGCCCCTACCGCAAGCCACTCTTTCTATATCATGACTCAATCATAAAATGACTAGGGTAGCTTTCAAGCGTAGAAAATTCAATACCACAAAGATTTTCATCTTTCACAAGAGAAAGAACAATTCCTCTAAAATGTCACATTTGACCAAAACAATAAAGAACAACGAAATTTGTGGAAAGAGTCTTCAATCATAAGATCATACTTTACATAGGTACAAATATTTTGATCATGTCATGAATCTATATTTTCATAATGTCACCAAAACAACAACCAGATGTGCAAGACCTTTCCCTAAATATAATCATGGCAACAGTACCGATTATATAAACATTTATATCATATATTACAAATATATCTTCCTAATCTCTAGAAGTTAAATCTTGACATCTCTTAACATTTTAACTTCCATTTTGACAAATTTAAACATACTTACATAGACTTTCTTGCCCACAGTTTCCTAAGATAAAATTCTCAAATCACCACACTTACACAATTAATAACCAACACTATTTTCATTTTAAATATAACAATTCACATACAAATAACAAGATCAATTTAATATCCCACTCAATTTAAAGTTAAGTTAAAGTATTAATAAATATTTATATCCAACAAAATTATATATTTATACGTATTTGAATAACATCATATAATCAAACACAGAAATCGATAACTTAAGCAAGAATAGTTCCTAATAGTGTATTCATTAGTTGTGCTAGTCATAATATCCATGTCTAAACTTATAGTTAAATTTCACCTGATGGTATAATCTGTGCGCACTAAGGATAACTTTAGATAACGAATGAAAAGCTTATTTCCTTGCATGCATGGTGCTATTATCACATAAACTAAATTTAACAGGAATGGAGATATGAAGGCATTTCTGGAGATTATTATGCATGATGAGCGATGCATGACAGTTGCGCCAACTCTCACCAGACTAGTACGGTTTGCTTTAAATCTAAAGTCTATCTCCAAAACAGAACAAGGTGCATTATGAGGTTATCTTCTTTTGAGGCATAGTGGACTCTTTTTCTCCTTCGGATAAAAAAAAAATCACAAATCACTGATATAAGACAAACTATGGCTGACAGAAAGGAATAGGGATTACGCTGATCTAGCAAGTAATATATTTCATCTGACAGTTAAGTTAATTTAACAATAAAATTACTATCACATACAACTCATGCATAGAAGAGTACGCATCAACATGAAGATTGACAGTTTGCATATATATTTATCTTATCTGATATACAATAAACAATTATATGGGAAGCACCAGTATACCAATCCAAAACTCTTGATGGCAATAAATGGAGGAATTTTCGGAATGTCAATTGCACATATGGTTTGACTGGAAAGTTATAATAAAGATCAATACTCATTTCTGGAGGCTAGAGTGACAGTCACGTCTCTCCAATACCATCCATAACATAAAATTTCAACATTTAAGTCAGAATATTCAGTTATACATAATACACGATTCCACAGTGGGAATTTTGCCAACCTAATGATTGTGAGATAATAGATAAAAAAAGTTTCAACAGGATGGTGTAAGAATCATATGTTTTAAATCAACTCTATAAAAGAACTATTAACTAACATGTGGCTAACATTTTATGATAAAAGGTTATATAACATAGCGAATAAAGTATTAGTTAACAGTAATTGTCTTTACATTTAAAGAGGCGTGTTTACACTATAAGCGAGAGATCAAATTATTTTTATCAAATTGCTTTCTATCATAGACTTCTAAATAAAGTATGCGTTCTTATCCATTTGTCCAATAAGCTTCAGCTATCTTAAATGAGTATCATATAAGCGAAGATTGGTGTAAATGCTCGCCATGCACAAGATTTGGGAGAGAAAAAGATAAACATATATACAAATTGTCCAGAGAGAAAAGCATAATATCTATTAGAATTAAGCTATCTACAGGTCAATAAATAAAATAAAATAAAAGAAATATATTATCGCCATGCATACCACTTTAAGAATTAGTTAACTAATTAACAAATCATGAGTTTATCAAAGTCTTCATATACCTTTTTTTCTTGGTTTTTAATAATTTATAGCAGAAATTCGCCATAACTAAGGGATGTCCATAGGCAAGAATTCAATGTATATTCTACTACTGCGGACACAGCAAGCTGGGCGCAATGAAGGAGTGAAAGAAGTACGGCCCTGTATGAAATTTCTTCATCCCAAGAACAAAAGACTGCGCTGGTATATCAAATAGGTAAATCATCATTTAGCTAACTGGTGCTGGTGGAGAAGGAAGCATTATATCAGATGGAAACTATGAGCTTTGAAAATAACGACCAATAGTTCTTTGATCAAAGGTTATACATTCAACAAACAATAATCTGAACCAAATCATTTAAATAAAACGACATACAAATTCTTGGCTGGTGCAACACCTATTTATATGTATATATCCATTCTATTCGGTAATGATTTAATCAAACACCATATATACTCAGGAGAAAACTACTGTTATCATGGAAAAGAAAAATCTTAGAACTTCTAAACATTTTCACACAGGTTGCTAGCCATCATCCAATCAAATTAAGCACGTGAATAATTGAGGAAGGATTAGGAATCTTGATTTCCACTAAAGAAAGCACCATTTCACAAAAAAGAATTCAAACAGAAAAATACCTGGAAAATTGTTAGTTGTCCTATACTGAATTCTCTGACTTCTCCTTACGCATGTATCCCTTAAATCTGGTAGTCTGGCAGTTGAAGCTCCTTAATACCACATTATATTACCTAGCGGATTCGCCTTTCAAGTATGCTCAAACTCTTTTATGCTCGCCCTGTAGAGTTGTTTCTCTCTTTTTATGTGTTGTTCGGGCTTGCACTTCCCACGAAACCTTTTGAATGATTATCTAGCTTTCTTCTTTGTGCAGAGTCTGCACCAAGGAAAATCCCGTCCTCCTTTCTTTGTACAGAATCGTGCAATGTATTCTAGGCGGGTTGGAACTAGTAACAATGCATAAAAAAAGGGTCATGATTTTCTTTGCAAGCCTCGGTGTCAAATTCCCTTGCTATCGCTGAGTACTATGAGTTCCAGGTAAGACGGCAGTTAGGGTTCAACAGATACCCACGATTCATCTCAAGTTAGTTATCAATATCTATAATGAACAACTAGATAACAGCAGATTACTACGCCTAAACTATAGTATACTAAACTTACGTGGATACATATGACTTTATGAAGATTTGCATTTAATACCAGTCACTCATATCAATTACTTACAATATCGAATGTTATATAGCATTATGCTATTCTAAAAACTAAGTATATATATATATCAGAGATTAAACATAAATATGATAGCGTTGTATTTAATTTAATTTAATAAATCAAATTACAAACATTGATATTATTTTTATTACTAACAAATCCAAAGGATAAGCATATATTAATATTATAGAGAAAGAATAATACAATCCTTACATCCATAAATTAATCATTAAAGAATAAGAAGGACATTAATTACCAATCTGATACTTGTGTTCTTTACTGTCACTGCTTTTCATATTCAAGAATTACAATTAACTTATACTTATGTTACATTAATATTCACCAATTGATAGTTACATATCATCGACTTCATAGCAAGAGTTTTAACACTATTATAACATGCAGAAGTAGATTGATCATAAGTTAAGTGATAGTTTTTTTTTTAAACATAGGAAATCATTACTTAACAAGAATAATCAACCATTTCTCACCACTATCTATGATTTAAGTCTAATTAACTGGTGTTATAATTTAACAATACATGCGAACATAGTATTCTACTATACTAGTAGTTTGTAATCAAATATACTAGAGGTAGTTTGCACAATCAAGAAGCAAGAATCTACCATGCATCAATATTCACAATAAGGGATATTCCGGTGTGGTTAAAATAAAGCATTATAAGCCTAAACTATAACTCGTAAACATATTGCAGAATGATCAAAGTCGTTGTCTTTAAGAATAACATTTAACTAATGTTAAACACATTTTAAGTCATGCACAAAATCGGGCTGATCTTGTGTCATTTCATGGAAGGGATAATAATGTGTAGAATCACACCATGCACAAGATACATAAAATTATTCTGAGTTGGTTAAAACATTAATAAACATTTAATGAAATTAAGTATTATATTCACAAACACAAAAACAATATATATTTGAACCGCGACAAGGCAAAAGTGGGCTACCGAGGGGTAACCGCGAGGAGATACTAAGTTCAAAAGCGAGCGATGGTTTAAAGGACACATCAATACCTCCGACAACATATTTACGCATAATGAATTAGAGATTTTTATCAGACGACAAGCGGGTGAAGCTATTACCCGTTACACGTAATGCAGGAAAACATCAAGGTTAAAACATGTATAAATATATATAAACTCATGTTAGAAAACACACTGTGAATAAGAATTGCAGCATGGCAGGATACTCACGAATGAGTAATGCCACACTGTCTTATCCACTGACACAAACAAGCAAATCAATCATATACAATCATGTCAACATGATAACATAAGCAATAATCATAATCAATAAGCCATATCATAAATGAATCTATCATAGTATCATCGAACCATCATAACCAAATAACCAGGATGTCGATGTATCATCCTCAAAATCAAAACAGCATAATATATAGAATCATCTCTAAAAAGAAACAACATAATATCAAAGTAATCTAAAGCATCTATCAAGTAGAATCAACTAAACAATATGTCTAAGCTGGAGGGACACTACAAAATCTCCCTATAGGTCCGGTGTTAGCCTATCTCTCTAATGTATGGATAAAAGAACCCTTCTTGGCTTATCTTTACTTTAGTGTAAGCATGAGTGTAAGTTCATACTCTCACTAAAGTAGGGGCTAAATGTAACTTCATAAATTTTCACCCTTGACAGTTACACACTAGGTTTAGCTCTCCCCTATGTCCTAGGGCCTAATTGTGCTTATAATTTTCTTGTTTTAATATCCTTTTAAAAGAATTAGGATATAATTAGGAATTAATATTAATTGTTTATTTAATGACATCAAAAACACCAAAATAGGTCTAGTATAGGGCACCCATGCCCTTGAATGCCCTATTATGGCTCAAATTTAAATATGTCATTGTTGACATTTTCATATATTTACAAATTAAAATTCATTTGCCAGCTTTTCATAATTAATTTTGTGGTAAATGAATAAATGCATATAAATAAAAGTGTTTTTCACCATTAAAAAATCTATCAATTGGAATTCAAAATTGGAACATGCTAAAAGTAGTTAAGAGGAAAATAAATAAAATTATTACAACATTATTTCAGTCAAGTTTCATGTTAGCAATGCATCAATTTTATGAGCAAGGTTGTTCATATTTATGTGATCATTTGTTTTGTGAGTACTAACACTTCTATGAATTTCTATAAACATCTAATTATCCTTGCATGAGATGTGCTAATGCAAATGAAGAAATTAATCTCCCAAATCCTTATTATAATTAATGAAATCACAACTCTATTTCGTAGCTAACAACAAACTAAAATTTGACAATTCCATTTGTACATTAAATTCAATTCAAACTTTACACAAAATCAGTGGAGGTAACTCAATTTTATTATAAAGAGTCTGACATGCATTTGTACAATCTGCAACTTGTCAAAATTTCTATTATTTCTACTAATCTCTTCCCTTAAAAAATTTTGTAGCCTCTTCTCAGCATCTCTGCTCTCCCACTCGTGACACTTTTGATTTATTCTCTTAGCTTATATTATCAATTTTCTATGGGTTG
>VDFB02349124.1:0-50374 GCA_007258455.2 Sequoia sempervirens
GTAGACCTTCTCCAAGATTCTCCAAGCCCTAATGACAACTTTGAAAAACTTGAGGAATTGAAAAAAATCTCCAACTTAGCTTCTTGATAAATTTGCAACCTAGCTCTACAAATGACACACAAGAAGAGGGAAAAGTGTTGTGGGGGTTAGTGAATAGGGTTTTTCCTTGGTCAAACCCCTTATTTGTAATTAAACCTTGAAATGAAAGAAAATATGAAATGAGAATGATGAATGAACAAAATAATATGTTGCAACTCACCAAACCATTGCAATAAGGTGCTACAATAATGCTTAAAATGGTTACAATGGATTTGGTTCTTGACTCTTGCTTGAATGATGTTGATCTTGCTTGAAACATTTGCTTGGATCATGCAATCTACATCACAATTGTTAGCACAATAACAAATAGGAAGAATGAAATCTTTGACATCATGATTGACACTTGAAGAATGCAATAAAATGCCTAATAATCTACACTTGAAATGCCTTGAATGCTAGGTGAGAAAATGAGTGAAATAACCTTGTATTTATAATTAATTACATAATAATTCCTAAAATTAGAACACTACAAGTTGACATCAAATCAAGGAGAGTAAAATCGCATCAAAAATTTGATTTAAATTTAAATTTTTGTCACACGGGACTCATTCGCCAAGGTGGCGAATGAGTCCTGTATACACCTAAAATTGGTCAGCATAATTAATTAAATACAAGTTATTTAATTAATAAATTTTTATTTTTTCTACTTATAAATAAATTCTAAACTTATTTATATGCTTCATACTTGCTAATTCTTCCATATTAAATCACATTCCTCTAATTTTAATTAAATAAACAAATATCAATAGTTGTTTTATTTAATTAATATCTTCTCACTAAATTTGAATAATTCCAAATTCAAATTTAGTTACATGTCTTCAAATTTTCCTCTTGCCACATCATCAAGTGCCTCATGGATTAAAATATGCTTAATATGTAAATTAGAATTATCCTCAACCAATTTTGAACCAAACTTTGGACACTTGTCTCTCTGCATGGTTTCAGTCTCTCTTGGACTTGGCATGGTGCTCTTTTAAAGGCAACATCCTCCATGATTCCCTCTAACTTCTTCCTTCTCCACCGTTCATCTCTCCATCTAAAATCTTGACCATTGGTTTCTACCAAATCATTTTATGCCTTGGAAATCCTATAAATATAGAATCATTCTCCAACATTTGGAATCCCATTTTTGAGCAAACTTACTCTGTAGAAATTACCTTTGAGAATTTGAGAATATAGATCATTGGAGTATTTTAGCATTTAGCAATTTAAAGGCATTTTAGTTTAGAATCATGTCTTAGTTTATAGCTACATTTTCATTATCATAGTAACTTCATAAAACATTTCCACCATAGCATGTAGCATCATTTTCATAGCATAATCTTCATCTGTATATAGTAGTATCAATATCATTATCATAGCATCAATCATGTAGATCAATAAAATCATGTAGGAATTAGGATTCTTGCATTTTACAGTATCTCATTTCTTAAGTTTCCATCCAAAGAGTCTAGTGCATATACAAATCTAAGAGCACTAATGATTTAGAGGATCCTTGAGAATAGAGAACAATGGAACGATTTTGAGGAATAGTTTTATCAAGTTTATTTGTTATTTCAATTTTCTTAATGTAAATGTTTCATTGACTATGTGGTCCTATTAATTTACTCACATTACACAATTCTCACACAATACAAGTCCCATCACACATAATGTGTGGGACCAAAAATCAAAATTTCCTAGAAATGTGTGAAACCTGCATTAGGGCCAAAAAGACCTAGGTGTGATTCATTCACCCAAGGTGGTGAATGAGTCCTAGACACTAAATCAAGGCAACACAAAAATCAGGAACACTTGAAATATAATTGGTTACTAATTGGTGTCAAGATTATCCTCTAAAAGATACAATAAATGAGGCTTGTGGATGCAAAATAGGGCCAGTTAAAGCATAAGAAAGCCTAATTATTAATGATAATCCTAGAGGAATGTGAAAGTGCGCTACAACACTTTACATCACTCCAAATAAGGCAATATTAATTTTGATTATAATTAAAATTATACTTATTATGCTTTGTTAATTGATAAAACCCCATAAAAGTGTAAAAGTGTGTTACAAGACTTCACAACGCTTTACCAAGGAACCATAAAATTTCATTAGTTCACAAGGGCCCAAGACCTAATGTGAATGTGTTATTGACATTACAACATTAAATCAAGGCAACATTAAGCCAAAATCCACAAGGAGGACCCAAATGAGTGCAAAAATGTCAAATGACCATTTTCAACACTATAGTAATATTTTTTCCATTCTACTTTTTTCATGCTTATTCATTTTAAGTATTTCCTTTCTATCAACACCTTACATTCAATTTTCTCATTGCAATTACATAAAACAAATGAAATTTGAAAACAACTCAATTGGAGCTTATCGATATTTGTAGGACACTGCAAAATTGTAATTCCCTTCTTGGAGATAGTACAATCCTTGGTCTAATTGGACCTATCTTGGGCACCCTTTAATAATTATTCTTTAAATTAGGGCATTTATAGGCCCATAAGACCCATTATTTCGCATCGCTGAGGCTTAGTACACTAAAAATCATATAAAACTCAAGTAAAGTTACATTTACATGACTAAATCCCCAAGAACCACCTCAAACCTTAGGTGGGAATCTACCCTACCACTCATGCAATGAGTCCCTTTCAGAATTTTTCTAAGTTTTAGTGGAAATTTGCCAATTTAATTCAATTTTTGGTCGATGTCACTTTGGAGGTCTATGTAATGATTAATGAAACACCCTATAAATACAAGTTTCTAAATCATTTTCAAATAATATAAGTAATTCCACAGAATTCTAAGCTCCTTTGAGCAAGCAAAATTCAAGAGTTAAAGTTAAGAATATTTCACAAGAGCATTCACAAGTCTATTTGCAGCAAAGTTGAAGCTTTGGAGCAAAATTCAAGTGTTTTTGTAGGTCTTTAAGCTCAATTTTATTCAAGATATATAGTATTGTCAAGGGTTGATCATGGATGCCTATGGTGAATCATGAAGAATTCTAGATTGGGGAGATGCAACTAGCCATCAAGGCAAATCTAAGTACTTGTTTTCTAAGTGATTCCATCTTTCATTGTCACTCTATCTTCAGCCTAACGAAGGTTTACACATCATTATAGTTCATTTGAAGTGAATAGAGATATCCTAAGGTGAATGCTACATCGTTCAAGCTCTTTTATGCATCTTGTTCTTGCACATTAGAATAGGAGTGAATCATATTTCAAATTTCTTAGTCTTAGATAGACTTAAGGCTAGGGTTTGTATGCACATTTCATTATTCTCTTCAAGGTTTAATTACCAAACTAGGGTTTTGACTGACAAAAACCCACCATTAGCAAATCAAGTTCTATTTTGTTTTGTAATTATTTTAATAAGTTTGGATCTGAAACCGAGTTTGGAAGGAAAGTGTAGGTATTGAAGTGCATATCAGAGTTTCCAATTTCTGAAAAAAAGAAATGGGATTGATTCACCAATAATGGTGAATGAGCACCACTAAAGGTTTCTATCAGACCTATTTGCAAATTCTAGTACCCTTTTCCCCGAAACAACTTTCTGGGCAAAAACCCTGATCTCAATGACTGCTCAAATTGGCAACGAGTCCCAAAGTGCTAAAAAGTTAGATTTTCTAGAATTTCGTGAATTAAATTTCTAAATTTTAAGTTTTTGTTTGCTCTTGTTACTTTTCTATTTCAATTCAGTTAATTTTTGTTACATTTAATTCATTAGAAATAGCATTATTTATCTTCATGGCAATTATGGATAGCATTATATTTTTGCAAATTTCAATTTCAACATTAGTTTGTAGTTCATTTAGAATAGAATAATTAGAAAATGAAAACAAAAAACTAATAACATCAAAAGAAACAATTCAAAAAATGCTTCAATTTAGAAAAAGTATATCATCCAAGCCTTTTAGTAGTGATGAATTAGAAATGTTAGATGAAGCCTTTCATGACTTCCTCTCACTAAGATCAGCCACTAGGGCTTATCATGAAAAATCGAAACAAACCAAAGTTAATTTACCCCCCAAGCCTTTTAGTAGTCATGAATTTGGCACGTTAGATGAATCCCTTGAAGGCGTCATCTCACAAAGCCTATCCACTAAGGCTTGTAGTGAGAAACCAAAAATAAAAGAAGTCAATGTGATTCAACCTCAACTTATCCTTTACCCACCTTCACACAAGCCTCAACCTAAAAACAAACCTGAGTTCATCCTTTATCCACCTAAGAATAATGTTTTGAACCAATCGAGTCAAGATACCATTGCTCACACATATCACACTAGAAACAATCCACAACCACAACAACCAACCTTGGAACCCTTACGTTTTCCTAGTCCAATATTTCCTTGTGCTCCTCTTTTTCCTTCACATAGTGGGAAGGAGTACAATCTTGTTGAACAACTTATGAATACTCCTACAAAATAATCCCTTTGGGACCTAATTCAAAATTCACCAAACTATCACACTATGCTTCAAATAGCCTTACAACAAATAGTGGATCCTCTTGATACAAATGCAAATGATGTGGTAGCTCTAATACAAGGAATGAATACAGTTAATGTAGGAATTACCTTTTACCAACATGAGCTCCCTCCCTTTGAATTGAGAAAGAAAAATGACGCCTTTATGATAATAGCCATATTCAATAGAATAAGTATCAAAAGGACCCTCATTGATAATGGCTCAACCTTTAATGTGTGTAGTGTGAAACTCTTAGACAGATTGTAGGTAGACAAATCCAAAATTGAGTCTGACTCCTTATCAATAAAAGGATTTGACAATGTTAGCAAGCAATCACTTGGTGTGATTACCTTACCTATTATAGTTGGCAAGGCTAACCTACAAACTCCTATTCATGTCATGCCTCATGACCTTCCATACAATCTTCTTTTGCGAAGACCATGGATTCATGAGATGCATGTGGTGCCTTCTGCCCTCCATCATATCATGAAATATGTTTATAACAATAAGGTCTACCAAATTGAAATAGACCCTGAGCCTAAAAGTTTCTTACAACTCAAAAAGGGAACAAGTCCTCTAAATACATTAATTCCAATATCCCACATAGAGGTCTATAGAAGTTGAAAAACAAGAAGAAGAGAAAATTTTCAAATTATTAGGTGATGATTGGGGTTCCTTGGAGTTCACACCTTGATTTATGGGACTATATAATCACAATAAAGGAGGATGAAAAACAAGAACAATCAATGGTTATGTCAACTCAAAATTTAGAAGAACCTTTACAAATATCCACCTCATCTACCTTCGAAGAAAATACAAGTTAAACAACTAATTTTGATGAGATAGATTACCAACAACCGTTGAACCTAAAAGAAAAAGAAAAAATTTATGGGAGAGGTTATGAACTTGTAAAACAATTGGGATATAATGGTAAAGGATGTGGAAAGAAAGAACAAGGAATTTGAATTCCTATAGAACCTAACACGCAAGAGACAAAGATTGATTTATGGTATTCTTTTTCTAAGACAACGAAAGAAAAGAAGAGACCATCATTAAACATCAACACTATCATGTGCAAGCGATGAACCAATCTTACTATGAAACATCCTTTATTGATTTACATAAAGGAGGATGAAAAACAAGAACAATCAATGGTTATGTCAACTCAAAATTTAGAAGAACCTTTACAAATATCCACCTCATATACCTTCGAAGAAAATACAAGTTAAACAACTAATTTTGATGAGATAAATTACCAACAACCGTTGAACCTGAAAGAAAGAAAAAATTTATGGGAGAGGTTATGAACTTGAAAAACAATTGGGATATAATGGTAAAGGACGTGGAAAGAAAGAACAAGGAATTTGAATTCCTATAGAACCTAACACGCAAGAGACAAAGATGTTTATGGTATTCTTTTTCTAAGACAACGAAAGAAAAGAAGAGACCATCATTAAACATCAACACTATCATGTGCAAGCGATGAACCAATCTTACTATGAAACATCCTTTATTGATTTACATGACATCCCCACCATCATGGGAGTACTTTGAAAGTGATTAATCCTTGAAACAAATGTTAGGAGTTTATAATGAGTTATCTTTTACTCCTTCAAAGAAAAAGGTTTATGTGCTATGATCAGTACACCAAACAAAAAGATGTGGTAGGTGAAATTAATGAGCAAGACATAGGTATGGATGAATATGACCCTGAATTTCCAATGTCTAATGCACTTCCCTTAGGTGATACAATTGATATACTAATGGACATAGAAGATAAAGACAAAGTCATTAAGATAGGTAAGTGCCTCAATGATGAAGAACAAGAAGACACTAGAATCTTTCTCCATGAATTTCTTGAAGCCTTTTTCTTGGAAATACTCAGATATGCCAGGAATAGATCCCAAGATAGTAACACAAAACATTTTCCTTACTGAAAATGCTAACCTCGTTCGAAAAAAGATACAAAAAATGAATCCCAAGAGAGCATTGTTAGTTAAAGGTGAACTTGAAAAACTCCTTGACGTTGGTTTCATATGACCTATTGGTTTTTTTTCTAGTTGAACCTTGGAACTCTTTGAAGGGTAGCCAACCCTTATGTTCAAGATATCCCTAGGCTAGTGGCCAAAAAATGAGTAAAGGATTTTAAAGTCCTTACTCCAACACTTTAGGTTCTGTGTGGCCAGGGATGGTATTTTCCAATTGTGTTCATTTCGATTTTGATAAAATGGAGAACACTTCTACAAAGATGTATTCCTATTGTGGGAAAATAGGCATATATCACCAAGGATTTAGTAGGTCTTTGAGTAAATAATTTTCTATATGCTAGGAATGAGGGTGTACTTAAAACATACATTTTGGAATTGAGTAAATATTTTAATAAGTATTGTTCTTATTTTGAATCCATGGCTAGGCATACTATTTATTTATTTGATTGCATGAATTCTTGATAAATAGGTCAGTGCCTCATCAATTGGGTATATGGAGTCAAATATGAAATACTTAGTAATACACAAATTATTTAATTCTAAAATAGATGGACTATCTTTGTAATTCCTTGCAATACAAAAAAACTCACAACATCCAAAACATCACTTCTTATTAGATCCTTGAAAATTCTCACAGACCTATGACTTTCCTCAAGCATTTTAATTAAACCTTTGAGTCAAAGAAAAGAAATATATCCATACATTCAATTAAACCATTGACGATAAACAAAAAGATCTTTGATAATTTCATTTATGATTTTCAAAAGCATGCAAAAGGAGAGTACATGCTTTGGAATTTATATTAAATTCTTTGATATCATTAATTTGTGTAAAACTATTTAAGACTATTACATTTACAACCTATACCGAAGAAAATTTCCCAGGAAATTCATCAAGCTTTCTACATTTACATTTGCTTTATGTACTAAAATTCTACCTAGACCATATTGCACTCAAAATTTGAACCCTTGTAATGAGCCTCAAAATCCCTTTTATAGATTAAGGGGGCAACAAGCATCAGGCTCATTACAGTTACATCTAACAATAATGCCACAATTACTTTCATTTCACTAGGTTTAGTTCCCAAACCATTATATTTCAATCATTCATTCACCACGGAAAAAAAAAAAAGGAAAAAGAGTGCCAAGACATTGGTCGAAGAAGCCACACAAGCCTTATAAAAGGAATCATCAAAATTGGAACATTTACCAATACCAAAGAAACCACCATCATTATCAACAACATGAACAATTGAACCAACCATATAGAATTCGATTCACCACAACACCCCAAAAATTAAACACCAATGAAAAGAGAGTGTGGGTATTACTCAACCTTGTTAACCACCAAGTAAACACCCTCACTGTGATTTTTGATAGAGAGTGGAGTTGCAACAATTATTTCATCATCTAAGTCATCATAAGGCACAAGAGAAATAGGAAAATGTCCAGAGTCAGGGTTAGTTCCTCCCTCCTTGCTTGAAGAATTATCATAAACTAGAATACGAGCACTGGGCTTCTTTGAACAAACCCTAGGACCTGCACTCGGCCTCATTAATTCTTTCACAAACTCAACAAGCCCTATTCCTCCAAACTTGATTAATTCTTCTAAAGTAGTCTTATTTCTAAGATTGTAGGTACTCTTGACAATTATTTTATCAACCATCTTGTACACACTCCTCTTTCCTTTTGGGACAATTGGTGTTTCTACCACACTAGGTTTTGCCTCAGGCACATATACAACTAGTTCATACATATTTAACCTTCTAGACCTTTGGCCCAGTGTAATGGGAATACTTGTCTCACTCATATTTCTAGAATACAATACTAGCCAGAGCCAATTGTGTAGGAAACGAAACTAACCACAACTTTTAGAGAATTCCCACACATAAACAATGAAAACCCCAAAAGCACCAGACATAGAATACTACTAAACTAGAACAACAATACAATATGCATGCATTCAAATTTATGTACCAAAAGATACCTCATGGCCACCTTTGTAACACCTCATTCAATACTCTGAAATTGTTCCTCTAGTACCCATAGCAATCAATTGTGTGTCGTGATAATTTACAAATGATCGAACAAGTTGTAGAAAATCCTGATTAAATAGAGGAATTGGAGGCTAGTTTTAATTAATGGCCATCCTGGCGAGCACTCACGTGAGAAAAAATAAATCACTACATGTTGAATCTTAGTCGTTAATTGTCCAAGATTTAAAACTCGATCAATGAGGCTCATTAAGGATTGCCTCTTGCTTTATTGATTTTACTTAGAAACAGTGAGAAAGCACTTTAAAATTTCCATGTACAACTCCATACCCTTATTCCATCATCCTCAACCTACTTGTCATCAATCTTGATGATCATGGGATGATCTTGGCCATAAACTGAATCACATCGGCCATTGCACCTTCAAGTTCTATTATGGGACTCAATCAAGCGATGGCAGTAAAGCCAGAGATGAAATATCAACCATTGATTTTGATCGCAGAGGGATCCTAGTCAAAGATCCTTGCATCGCTCACCGCTCATTTAATTCCCTTCAGGCAGCTCCAACTGGTGATGCCCTGATCTCCCACGATAGGGATAAACTAACCCATCAGTGGTTGTAGGTTCATCACTAGACCACACCATGGAATCAACAATAGTGTTAGGGCCAGCGATGGGTTAAAGAGCTTAACCGCATCACCCATCGTGGGTTTTCTTCTAGCGATGAGATTACAACATGCGATGGGTGATGAAGCTCAGGAAATAGGATAGAATATAAATCACTTGTCACATGATGGGAACAAGTGGTCTCACAATAATGCACGATGGGTGATGAACTACCAATGGTATACATTAGTTTTTCCAGAAGGCACGTGGGTAAAAGTTGTTCTTAAAAGGGGGACTTACTAGGCTCAGCGGGTGACCTGAATGATGGAGTGGGTTAAAATGATGATAGCGAAGGCCATAAAATTCCAATTAATTAAATAGTGACCTGATGCGATTGGTCAATGAGTGAACATAAGCCAATAGAAGGATTAAGGGTATTAGTGAATCATATAAATAAAAACCCTAAACCCTAATGACAATGAGGAAGAACCAATCATAGGATTTACCACGGAACTAATGGGATAATGAAAAATTAAGGTTCCACTAGTGGCTCCAACTATGGACTTATGCCCCTTGCAAGCATAGCAAGAATCCAAAATTTTCTCATAGAAGTAGATCAGCAGAGAAGGAAAAAAGCCAGGAACAAGAATAGAAAACCAAGATGACTGATTTCAAAGATAAAAATGCAACTCTCTTTTCTAATCTCAGAAGCCATCCTTTTATTTTCAAACCTCATTCTCCAAATTGGAGGCCCAATGGCCCCCAAGAGCTATAAATAGTGCTTTCGTCTATCAAATACCTTATCTTGCTCTCATAGCAAAGGATCAACATGTGCACTATGCATTTTGAGTTACCATCATCATCATGATTGACATCATCAATTCCACTTGCCATGAAACTGCTCTGTTCATCATTCTATTGCACCATGAGCACACCCAAGTGAGTTCAGAAAATAAAACATTCATAATTCACTTAATCATAGGTTGTAACATCACATTCAATTTTTTCACCAAATTTAAATATTTCATAAGCACTCCATTGTATGCTAGGCCCAACTCCTCCTAAGTTGTTGAGGGAAAAGATACAAATTCAAGAGGATCTTCATTTTGGTCTACATAAGTGTTAACCTCATTAGATGGAAATAGTTCTATGATAAGGTCCATTAGATATGGAGCCTTTGTGAAGAATTCAAGTGACAATTCATACTAATTAGCATTATGCTTCATGTTATCTATACCCCTAGGTTTCTCTTCACATTGTTCAAATAGTCCTGCAATATCAACATAACTTGATGGTTCATCAAACTATTTCTCTTCATCAATATATAACAACGTTGGATCAAAACTTGTACACCCATCAAGATGCATCAATTGATTGTTCATCTTTCACCCATGTGTATGTTATCCATATTATTATGTATGGCTAACAATTCATCCTCTATTTCAATCACATTACCGCATATCATAGGAAAAAGAGTATATGCATCTATTTCTCCCTCAAAACCAACAATGTATTTAGTATTGTCATCATGGACAATGACATATTCACCTTCAAATTCTTCACCATGTGAGCAACTATCATATTCAACTATCAAAAAATCTAAGCTACACTCTTGATTATCATCAGATGTAATCTACCCATCTATCTGTGGGCAAGCCACCTAACCAATACTTGTACTACCACAACTTTCATATGACTGGGTAACTATCAAACCAAAGTTACCTTCCTCAGGAGTAGAGTTAAAGAACTTAAAGTCAAGATGGTCTCCATTCCTTGTTGTCCTATATGTACCATTTCCCTCACATTCACAAGTAATACTTTCTAGGTACTCCTTAGGGTTTTCAACAAAGAGTGGATTATTTCTGCACTAGTAGGAATCATCATTTGTCATTTCACATACTGATGGGGTTTCCTCATATAAAGGGTTCTGCTACACCTTCATTTTTATTATAGAAACCTTTACCTCCTTAGCATGATGGTGTCAATCTTCCATATCACCAATATATTCAAAATCATTATAATCACTAGAAGAGTATATGGATAAAACCTCCATTTCATTCACATCATCAATGGTTAACACCTTAAATTCACATTCTAAAAATTCATTGTTAAATAGATTAGAAAGGTTTTCCATATTATCAATAGGTAATGATGTTGATTCAATATCCATGTGCTTGCCATGATGTGCATTTTGGTCATTCAATAATGAAACCTTTTTGTCATCCATGAGTACATCATTATCCTCTTCATGTGTGGTTTACCCATCCATATCTACTTCATATAAACAGTCAAGAGCAATAGGGTCATAAGCATGTTCATTATTTTTAGCCTGATATCCAGTATCAACATAATGAATACATACATTTTTATCTTCAAATTCATCATCATTCACTTAGTTAATATGATCCACTGATAACAAACATGAGTTACATCCCAGGTAAGCATCATTGGTAGTTTTTTCATTCACTTGTGGACAAGTGACATCACGAGTATTTATGTTATTGCATCCTTCATGTGAGGAATATACTTCTAAATCATCCCAAAAAAATTAGTTACAATCCTCAAAAAACCAATAAAAAATCCCAACTTCGTCATGATCTTCATCACAAAAAGATTCATCACTATATGAACCATGTTCAAAATATTTAAATGGAATGCTTAAGGCTACACTTTAAAGGTTATGATCACTGGTTTGTGATGAAATATCATCAACATGTGCATTTTTTTAACTGATCACAACATGACATGGAACAACACCTTCTATCTCTTTTACTTCTCCTCTATCTAAGATATCACTAGAAAATCATTCATACATATTTACTTTATTATCATCCCATGTATCCCTTTCTTCATCAATATTATATTGCTTTTTCTTTTGATTTTTTTTGGGAGAAAAATTGTTGTCTCTACCTTGGGAATCCATATTTTGTGAATGACCATCTTTAGCTGATTCCACAATCCTTATCCAATTAGGCACTCAATCAAAGCTATAAGGCTTCAATTCTTTAGGCAAGGTACTCAACCCAGATTCATAAACTTCACAAAACAAATCAATGCACACTAAATCTTCAGGTCTAAATTTTTTAGGGAATTCTATCAAATCAGCCAAAAATATCAAAAATAGTTCATATGGTGATTCTTCCTTGTGTCTCTTTATTTCATATAGTGCTTGCACAAGATAATTTTGATCCATATTGCTCAAATTATGTTGACACTTGACTTGGAGCTCACTATGATCTACATATTGTGATGATGGAGAAATCATAATAGTAGAAGCATTGCCATCTTGAAAATCATTTTTATTATCTAATCCATGAGTTCTATTTAGATGAAGTTCCTTAGGATGTCCAGGACTTGAATCCATATATCCTTTCATTATATAATATTTCAAATTGTTCTCAATATCCATGAAATTTTGATATGCCTAATGTAATGTTGTTGGCTCTTTATCCCTTAACAAGTAACTCATTTTTATATTAAATGCACCAAGATATACATACAAACATTCAAAATCATTTGTTCTTATATTTTCTAGGATTTCCCATATTTCCTTTGTAAATCTAAGATTAAAAGAAGGAACCAACTCATCTTCATTTTTATGGATTTCCCTAAAGTTTTTCCTTACTACACTTGGGGTCGATTTATCAAAAGGCACTTCAAGTCCTCTTACAACTATGATCTTAAGCCCTTATAATGCAAATCTTCTAGTTCTACTTTGCATAATATTTTTCAACCAATGAAATTCATGAATATGACATAATTCTTTATCTGTTTCAATTTCACTTTAAGATTATGCAAATATTACTGTTCTTTTCCCTATCTTAGTGCTATTTCACCAAATTGGGAATTATTTATATATCCAATATCTTTATAATTCCCACAAATTGTCTACAAATTCTATAATATTTCTTCAAATTTATGAGAATACCTAGAGTTTTAGAGTAGCCATGCACCTTCATTCTTGAAATTTATAGATTTGAAGCTTTTTTATATTCTTTATTAGGTTCTTTAAGTCAGAGTCGCCACCTCTCTTAAGAGGATCTATACTTCAAATAAGATGAAGTGCCTTCAAAATAAATCCCATTTTGGGTTTGCTCCGACAATGGAGTCACCTTCAAATCCTTTGAGCATTACTGCAACCAATTCTTTCACTAGGTTCAAGAACTTTAGAATATTTCAACAAGATGTTTAAAATTACCACACCATTTGACTCTGTAACACAACAATTTGTGACTAGAGAACAAAACTTTTCCCTAGCAGAGTCGCCATTTTTGTTGGTTTTTTTTTAGCGGAACCTTGGAACTCTCTAAAGGGTAGCCAACCCTTATGTTGAAGACATCCCTAGACTAGTGGCCAACACAATGAGTAAAGGATTTTAAAGTCCTTACTACTGCACTTTAGGCTCTATGGGACTAGGGAGGGTATTTCCCAATTGTGTTCGGTATGTGTAGGATCATCATGGAAAAAACATGCCCTTAAGTGGCAAAAAATTCAGAAAAATCAGAGTTAGGCAACTTGACGTAAAAATTTGAATGAGTTATCTATATTATTTCAAAAGTATGTAAGAATAGAATCTATAGAAAATTGAATGTAGTTTCCAAACTACTAGGTTTGTTTAAAAAAAAGAAAATCTGTTTGGTGAAAATTTGAAATTTCAATGCAGTGGTACTTAAATTTCAAGGAAAAAGTAAGAAGTAGGTGTATGTCTGACCACCCTTACTACAATAAAATGATAATATTTTTTATAATATTTTAAACATAAGTAGAGGACTCATGCCCCGATGTGATGCATATTTTTTTGTAATTTTTTTCCAAGTAAATAATTAATTATGAATTTTTTATTACAAATTTTTAAAAAATATAAAAAATCATATGTCTGACCACCTTAACTTGGTCAAAACTTCATGAAATTTATTTTTTCTTTTTCTAATCCTATAGTATACAAAGCATAGAATGTGACACATGTTTTGGATTCAAAAAATGTGATACTGTTTGAAAGCTATAGATATTTTTCAATCAGCAGGACTTTAGTCATAATTTGAATAGAAAATGAATAATAATTACTTATTAAATTCAAAGTAAAGCATAATTTATATCAATGGAAAGTTGAGAATCTCCTTTAAAAACCCTTTTCGTTTTATCACTTTTGGGTAAAAAAATAGTCGTCAGCCACATACCCATCATATTGCCACTTTTTGGTCCATCATGATCATACACATACCCGTTCATTTAAATTTTGTTAAAATGTAGAATTCTTCTACATAGATGGATTTCTATTGCGGGAAAATAAACATAATTCACCAAGGATTTGGTAGGTCTTTGAGTAAATAAATGTATATATGCTAGGAATGAGGGTGTACTTCAAACTTATATCCCAGAATTGACAAGATTTTAATAAGTATTTTTCTTATTTTGAATCCATGGTTAGGCATAATGCTTATTTATTTTATTGCATGAATTCTTGACAAACAAGCTAGTGCCTCATCAATTGGGTAAATGGAGTCAAATATGAAAGACTCAGTAATACATAGATTATGTAACTCTGAAATAGATGGACTACCTTTGTAATGCATTGTAATACAAAAAACTCACAACATCGATTTGAAACATCACTTCTTATCAGATCCTTGCAAATTGTCACATACCTATGACTTTCCTCAAGAATTTTAATTAACCCTTTGATTCAAAGAAAAAAATAAAGCCATACATTCAATTAAACCATTGGCAATAAATGAAAAGATATTTGATACTTTCATTTATGATTTGCAAAAGTTTACAAAAGGAGAGTACATGCTTTGGAATTTATATTTACTTTGATATCAATAATTTGTGTAAAACTATTTAAGACTATTACATATATAACCTATACCCAAGACAATTTACCATCAGATTCCTCAAGCTTTTTGCATTTACATTCGCTTTCTATACTCAAATTCTACCTAGACCATACTGGACTCAAAATTTTGACCCTTGTAATGAGCATTGAAATCCCTTTAATAGATTTTCTTTGAAGGGTTCAGCTGATCAAATCTGTGGTTCAAGCTCTCCCCATTTATAGATGTATGCTCCAGGTGGCCCCGGTTGGTTTTGTTCAAGATCTTGATGCCTTAATTAGACAGTTCCTTTGGGCTGGTAATTTATCATCCTCCAAATGGAGTCTGGTTAGATGGGAAATTGTTTGTAGCCCGAAGCATTGTGGCGGTCTTGGATTGAGGCAGTCATCTTTGTCTGGGATAGCACTTGCTGCTAAACTGTTTTGGAGGTGGTGTGTGGAGCAGGGTCAGACTTGGGCCAGGATTTTATCCCACAAATATTTTCCGAGATCCCTCAGATGGATATTCCCCGCTATCCTTTGGTGGGGAAAGGTTCGGTGATTTGGGATACACTCAAGAAAGGGGCTGCTCTCGTCAAGGATGGGTTGTTTTGGATTTGCAAAAGTGGGCTGGAGGCTCACTTTTGGTTGGATTCTTGGGACGGTTTTCCCCCTATTGTGTCCCAGTTTCCTCATCTGTTGCCCCTTTGTCACAGGTTCACTGCAGTTGGTTGGGTTAGGGTGAGTGATTTTAAGTCAATATCTGTCCATGGCCAGTTGAGGGTGGCTAGGTGGAAGAATCATGAAGATTGGCCTATGGTTGGGATGGAGGAGGAGTGTGCGGAATTGCAACGTATCCTTTCTAGCAGGAGTTGTAGCTCCCTCCCGGATGGAGATGTTTTATCTTGGTCCCCCAACCCTAAGGGTGTTTATACTGTTGCCTCTGGCTATCAGGTTCTCTTATCTCACAAATTGGACAGGGTGGAGGTTCGTTGGTGGCAGAGAGTTTGGGATAAGTTTTCTTGGCCAAAGTGCAATTGCTTCATTTGGACTTTGGCATGGAAGAAGTGCTTGACTTGGGACAATATTCAGAAGCGGGGATTTCAGGGCCCTTCTAGGTGTGTTTTGTGTGGGAATGGGGAGGAGGATTCTGCTCATTTGTTTTTCCATTGCTCTTTCTCCTTGAGGCTGTGGCATTTTTGGTGGGAGGCTTGGAAAAGCCCTTGTGTTCATGCTTCCTCTTTGGTGGATTTCTGGAGTAGTCTTGGCAGACCTCCCGCGATGGCAACCTTCTTACAGGATGTGTGGTATGTTGGGCCTACCTTCATTCTTTGGCAAATTTGGTTGGAGCGGAATCGTAGAATCTTTCGGGGTGAAAAGATGGTCATTCAGCAGATTTGGCAGAGGATTATGGGTATGATTCGGGAGACGGTGGAAGCGAAGAGTGAGGTGGTGTATCCCTTGGAGAAAGAGGATGCTGAGAAGGTGGAGAGACTGGGACTTCAGGAGATGTCCTCGGCTTCGGCTTGTGTTCGAAGGGGAAGGCGGGCAAGGAAGAAAGTGATGAGAACAGGTAAGTGGCTTCCCCCTCCTGTTGGGGTTCTAAAGATTAATACTGATGGCTCCTCTAGGGGAAATCCGGGGCCTGCAGGAATTGGGGGGGTTGGTAGGGATTCTTCAGGGATGGTGGTTTTCTTCTTCTCTGTCTTTGAAGGAGTGAGACTGTTAACCTGATGGAAGGTCTGGCGATCCTTTTCGCTCTGGAACAGGCCTTTGCTTTGGGGTGGAGAAAGGTTATTTGTGAGTCTGACTCACAAGTTTTGGTTAACTTGCTTAATGTTAGGAAGATGGCTGATGTCAGTTGGCAGTTGGCGAGGCTGGTTCAGCAGATTCTGCAGATTAGTTCCTTGATGGAAGTGGTGTCTTTTGTCCATATTCCGAGGGAGTGGAATAGGGCTGCAGATTGCTTGGCGAAATGGGCTTCAGAACAGCTTGATGGCTGGAAGATTGAGAGGTGGGAGCAGATTTCCCAGGAGCTCCGTCGTGATCTGGAAACGATTATTGCTGAGGAAAGAGAAGAGACTGATGTTGGATGTTGATTGGCTCTTGTGTTGTTTAGTCATTTTTTTGGTTCCTTGGGGCTTTGGCCTTTTGCTGTGATGTAATGCTTTATTTCTGATCTTCAATAAAGTTTTACCCCTCTTTTAAAAAAAAAAAAATCCCTTTAATAGATTAAGGGAGAAACAAGCATCAAGCTCATTACAGTTAAATTTCACAATAATCTTGCAGTTAATTTCATTTTGCTAGGGTCAGTTCCCGAACCATTATATTTCAATCATTCCTTCACCATGGGAAACTTAAAAATGCAAAAGAGTGCCAAGCCATTTATTGAAAAAGCCACACAAGCCTTCTGAAAGGCATCATCAAAATTGGTATGTTCACGAATACCAAAGAGACCACCATTTATCAACAACACTGCAAATGGAAGTCAGTGAACACCATTGAAAAGAGAACATGGGTCTTACCTAGCCTTGTCAGCCGCTGAGTGAATACCCTCATTGAGATTTCCAACAATTATTTCATCATCTGATTCATCATAAGGCATAAAATAAATAGGGCAATGCCCATAGTCAAGGCATCATCAAAATTGGTATGTTCACGAATACCAAAGAGACCACCATCATTATCAACAACACTAACCAACGAACTAGCCACATGGAAGTCAAATCACCAAAAAACCCCAAAAACTGAACACCATTGAAAAGAGAACATGGGTCTTACCTAATCATCAAACAGCCGCTGAGTGCCAATACAAATCCTCATTGAGATACTAACAAAGAGTGGAGTTGCAACAATTATTTCATCATCTGATTCATCATAAGGCATAAAATAAATAGGGCAATGCCCATAGTCATGGTTGGCAACTCCCTCCTTGCTTGAAGAATTATCAAAAACTAGAATAGGAGCACTGAGCTTCTTTGAACAAACCCTAGGACCTACACTCATGCTTGTTAATTATTTCACAAACTCAATAGGCCCTTTTGCTTAAAACTTGACTAATTCTTCTGAACTAGTCCTATTTCTAAGATTGTAGGTACTCTTGACAGTGATTTTATAAACCTTCCTGTATAGAATCTATTGGGACTTAAAATTTCATGTAAATTTTAGGTCCCCATATTGAAAAAGAGGATTTTAACACTCAGAAATTCAAGCATAAAAGCAATCTCAGGAGCACATTTTGAAAAATTATAATTTTGGATCTATTCAATTTCAAGAGAAATCACTTTGCAGACATGTTTATTTATCACATGGGAGAATGCACGCCAATTTTTAGCCTCATACGATTTTATTTGACAAAGTTTTGAAGCAACAAGTTGATGGGTTTTCTAGAAAATCTTTTGTCAGCATAGTGGAATCTATTAAAATGGTCAACTTTGAGGGTGAATATGAAGAGAATGGATGATGATAATCACAAACAGATTGGTGCCTTCAATTATCTACACCAAAGTCTAGCTCCATGCAAAATTTCAGATCTTCAGGGTATCATTTGATATTTTTTCAAAGCCAAAACCAAATGAATTTTACATAGTTTGGAAATAGCATTTCTAGAACAGCTACAACATGGTCAAATTTGGTGTTTGATATTTCATGAACGGAGATGGTTGGTGAAAAACACTCTTGCACACATGTTCACCATGCCTAAATGAGCTAATATCCAAATTTATAGCTTCTCAAGATCACATTTGATATTTTTTCAAAAGCGGCAAATGGAGGGTTATAATTGAGCTTGACAGTGCTAATTTTCATAAAATGCTGAGTAACTTTGAAAATTTATAGTTTTCAATTCCGAAAGCTTCATGCCAAACCATTTGACGAGCATACTCTCCTATCAAAACTCAACATTTATATGCATTTTCATGGTTTTCGGAGGAGTTCTGTTATGTGTTTTAATTGTTTTGCGACCACCCTAGGCTAGATTTGGCACTCCAAAAAATTGGAAAATTTTGAAATTCTAAGAACGACCCAGTTGGTGTTTTGGCATCAAATGTCTCCAGTTTCAATTTTTTTGGATGATGAGCTCATTTGGTTTAGTATTTTTTTTTTTTCTTGCTACATGCCCCAGCAAGCTGGTTTACAAAAGAAGTACCTTGATTTGGTGAGCTGTTCAAAATCCGTCAGAAACACACTTCCAAAATAATTGATGATAGTCCCTTGAAAATTTTCATGGTTCCATGATGCTCTGTGTTCCCATGGTGAAATTAGTTTATTTGCTCTCTAGTCGAAATTGAAAAATTCTTTCTTAAGTTCTAAAGTTCAAATGACATATTTTAAAACATTGGGTAAGTTTTAAAAAGAATATGGATGCTTTCAAAACCCTAAATATTTTAGTGTTTTATAAAGTTTAAACTTTGTAAAATATTTGGAAGATAAATAAGCAATGAACAAATTTATCGGCAAGAGAATCAAAGTCAGATTGAAGTCTTATCAATGAGAGCTTGTCATGCTCATAGCTTGAAGGAGGAAATAAATATTCAAAAGAATTATATTGTACGGGTAAAATCCAAAAGGAATAAAATCACAGGAGTAATAAAATGAGAAATTATAGAATAAAGGTGAAGATGGAGAAATAAAATATTTTCTTCATAAAGCAAAATATTCTCATTGAAATATGAAATCTTTTCACCAAGCGCGGGGTAATTATTTTACCTAGAATATTTTAAATGATTGAAAGTAAATTTTCATAGAGAAAACTAGAAATCTTTGAAGTGGGTGATTATTTTTTTTTAATAAAAACTCACAAAGTAAATACAAGGTAAAATATTTTCACCAGGACAAGAAATGTTTTCCACCAAAGAAATCATGAAGCGGGTAATTATTTTAACAAGAGAAAGGTGAATTTTTTTAGCAAGGGATAATTACCAAAATTAATTCTTCATTGGAATGCAAAATGAAAGTTAAAGATAAAATATTTAATTTTCCAAAGGCAACTAATTAAATATTTTAAACAAAGAGGTGCACTGAAAAGAGGAATCACATTGGACAACTGTTGTGAAGGGTTGTAACCCTAAAATAGCAATGCATATATACAAAGTGAAATTGTATCATAAAAGAGATTAGATTTAGGAGAAATAAGTACGATAGGTAGTTGGATAGGGTGAACAGTTGCCGAAAATAAAACATCATTTTGCATATTGTAAAATTTTCAAATTATTTAATGGAGAAGAATAGATAAATATGGTGAAATCCTTTCTTGGTGTTCAGTTGTTGTGATGAAATTATTTACATCTTTTATCTAGTTGTCTCCAACTTGAGGTATATCAAATATATCTCTGATTTATCAAAATGTATTCCCATTTTGTGTGAATTAATCAATTGGTGTCTGCAAGTCAGATTTAAATTCCTTTGGATGAATCACAGTGATTTAAATATTTATTTTGGATAATTGATGAAGAACCTAGTAAGAAAATATTCTAGCACAATTTACGCAAGTCATAAATTTAGTGAAGTTTTATGCCAATCATAGAACCTCATTTTCAAAAGTGCCTAGAAACTAGAGTTAAGCCAAAAAAGGGAAAAACATATCATTTACCTCTTGACTCCATTAGCCCAATAAAAGTAGGCACTGGTCAGACCAATTCCATGTTAGAATTTTATAAAGTATTATTCAAACATCCATATCTCAATTCCAATATTAGGAGTAGGAGTAGTCTGTAAGCTTTCATCTATTACATTTGTGCCATTGTAATAAATCTATCAAATCAATCAAGTCATACAACCTTAAGTCTACTTTATTCACATAGGTTCACCCGCCTAGGTCTAGCAACACCTAAAGAGTAGAAGGTCTAAACCATTTGACCTTCTCTATTACCCTAAAGCGTATCAAGAGATTGGCAACCTCTTGAGGCATTTCACTTGCATTTTTAAGAGCTAACAAATTGGGGACTCTACTTGGGACAAATATCAGAAAATCCAGTTCCAGCCTATCCATCCATAGAGTCAATAAAGTTCTAAAATTGGTCTTTAACCAAAGGTTCACAATTGTTTATTTTACACTCCACATCTAAGTCACACACCTAACAAATTGGCGACTCTACTAGGGAAAACATCAGAAAATTCGGTTCCAGCCTTTCCATTTAAAGAGTCAATATAAATTTCACATGTAGAGAGAGGAGATTCCATTGGGGAAAATCAAAAATAATTTTAAAAAGAAACATTTTGCTACTTTCGGAAAAGTAGGTGGCGACTTTGGTAAAAACCTGATGAAGAATGGATAGAAAATTTGTGTATGGAACAAAAGAATATTTTGAAAGGCAACAGTTGATAAGACGAATTAAAGAATTGAAAAAGCAACAGCTGCAAGTGAAGAAAGAAACACTGCAAATTAAGAAAGAAATGCTACAATTGGACCAGCAACTATTGCAATTAAGAGAATTTTGCAATAAGAATGAATACACAAATGTAGGAAGGCATTGGACCCCACAAGCGCCTCATAATACAATTGGGGATTTTCACAATGAAGGTAATGCACTTTATTCACAAGATAGTTATTTATCACAACCATCAAAACAAGTAAATGCTTATCCAGTCCCTCCTGGGAAAAGGTTGGTAAGTTACCAAGATTGTCAATGTGATCAATGTCAAGTGCAACACAATTCTAGTCCACTTGGAGATATCAGTCAAAATCTGCAGCAAGGTACGTATCGGAACCAACAATCTAGAAATGATGAATGTGTCAAAAATATTTTGGAGGCCCTTCTTGACATAAGAATAAATAGAGGAGAATCTAGGCATTCTTCGATTTGCAGAATGTTAGAAATTTGTATGCAAATGCCTATTAATTACAGGCTCAACAGACCCATGTTTATTGAGTAGTCCATGAAAGTATATTGGCCCAATTCAATTCATTGGCCTAAGTCACTAAAATCGGTCACTTTTGATCAAGTGAATGTGTTGATTGATATCTTAGATAAGAAAAGGGATGAGGATAATTGTGGAATCATTGATGAAGACAAAGACATTGATCAGAGGATGCAGCCAATAGAAGATGAGACAAGTGCAAGTCAGAATGATTCCTATGACAGCCTACATGAGGAAGATGAAGATGTAGAAATTCTCTCTTGCATAATAGATTGTGACAGTGTATGTTATGAAGGATCTATTGAATATTCAAATGTTGATCTACAACAAAATGATTCTTACAGTTTTGGTGATGATCGAGAAGAAGAAACAAGTTCATTTGACAGTGAACAAATAATACCTCCAGCTGTAGTTGAAAGCCATGGAGACACATTTGATGAAGAAGAGGTTTGTAAATCTGAAAATGGTTTTATAAGTTTTTCAAATCCATTGTATGATGAAAAGATAGAAGATGATCAAATAACATTTTTCCAAGGTGTGCCAGAGCAGAAATTTTATGTGTTCTCAAATCCACTTTATGTTGAAGATGAAATGTTTTCTAATAATCAAAATGATGTACCAATTTGTGAAACAATTGAATGTGAGATCAAAGCACTTGAATTTCCATTTTTTGATGATGAGTACATCAACAATGATTTGGATATAGAGGGAGGTTCACTCAATAGTGAACAAATTTCAGATTTACTGGTAGTAGAATATATAAAACATACACAACAAGATTCAAAAAATTCATCTCCAGCATTAATTGATTCAAATATTCATGATGATGATTGTGTAGATCAAAATCTTGCCTCATTGCCAATCAATGATATGGAGGAAGTAAAAGATCTTTCAGATTTGATTATTTCAAAAAAGTTGATATAATAGAATTCTTAGATTTACATAAGAAGCATTATGATAATGAATTCTCAGTGCAGCCAAAAGATCATTTTGCAGTACATGATAATGAGCAAAATAATTTGAAATGTTGCATTGAATATGTGTACACATTGTATTGTGAAGATGAAAGAAGTTTATTTAATGCTAGAATTGATGGTGTTGGTCGGGATAGTTTTGGGGATGTTTAATTTATTTTCTCTATTTATAAGGGTCTTCATACTAGTAATCTTATGGAAGCTCAGGCAATTTTACTGGCTGTGGAGCGTGGCATTCAGTTGGGGTGGCCCAGGATTATTTGTGAATCCGATTCCCAGGTTGTGGTGAACTTGCTAAACAGGCGGAGGTTAGATGATGTCAGTTGGCACCTGGCTTTGATTATTGAACAAATTCTCAATATTTGTGTTTCTCTTGAGTTTGTTACTTTCACTCATATTCCTACGGAGTGGAATGGTGTTGCTGATTGTTTGGCTAAATGGGCTTCTGATCATATTCATGATTGGAATTTGGTTGATCGGGGTCAATTACCCCCTGACTTGTTTCAACAGTTGGACCATTTGGTGGAGCTGGATAAGGCTATGTAATGACTTTGCTATGCAATTTTCTCTTGTTTTAATAAATTTTTACCCCTCTTTTATGTTAAACTACAGAATGGTGAAAGGAATTTGGGTCAAGCTGAACACAATGATCTTCTGGAAGTTTTCAATAACAGTGATAAGGTTGGTTGCATGCATATTCTTGAGAAGGATTTGATGAAAGTGTATCAAAGCAAGATGTTTGATAGAGGAAAATAGGGGCCTCTATTTTTTGTGGCCTTGAGCCATCAGCCATGGTGTGGTTTTTTCAGAAAACCATAACAGTTCATGATAGAAAAGAGTTTCAAGTTTGCTGCTCAAATGGATAAATTATTTGGTCTGCTCTTCCAATGATCTCACAATCATTCATCCCCAGACAGAGCCACTATTAGGACTTAAAATTTCATGTAAATTTTAGGTCCCCATATTGAAAAAGAGGATTTTAACACTCAGAAATTCAAGTGTAAAAGCATACTCAGGAGCACATTTTGAAAAATTATAATTTTGGATCTGTTCAATTTCAAGAGAAATCACTTTGCAGACATGTTCATTTATCACATGGGATTATGTGCGCCAATTTTTAGCCTCATACAATTTGATTTGACAAAGTTTCAAACCAACAAGTTGATGGGTTTTCAAGAAAATCTGCTGTCAGCATAGTGGAATCTGTTAAAATGGTCAACTTTGAGGGTGAATATTAAGAGAACGGATAACGATAATCACAAAAAGATTGGTGCCTTCAATTTTATACACCAAAGTCTACCTCCATACAAATTTCTAGATCTTCAGGGTATCATTTGATATTTTTTCAAAGCCAAAACCAAATGAATTTTACACAGTATGTAAACTGCATTTCTATAACAGCTACAACATGGTCAACTTTGGTGTTTGATATTTCATGAACGGAGATGGTTGGTGAAAAACCGTCTTGCACACATGTTCACCATGACTAAATGAGATAATATACAAATTTATAGCTTCTCAGGATCACATTGATATTTTTTCAAAAGCGGCAAATGGAGGGTTATAATTGAGCTTGACAGTGGTAATTTTCAGAAAAAATGTTAAGTAACTTTGGAAAGTTATAGTTTGAAATTACAAAAGCTTCATGCCAAACTAAACATGTATGTGCATTTTCATAGTCGTCGGAGGAGTTCTGGTATGTGTTTTAATTGTTTTGCGACTGCCCCGGGCTAGATCTGGCACTCAAAAAAAGTTGTAAATTTTGAAATTCTAAGAACTACCCAATTGGTGTTTTGGCATTAAATGTCTCTAGTTTCAATTTTGTTGGATGATGAGCTCATTTGGTTCAGTAATTTAAAATTTCATTTTTCTTGCTACATGCCCCAACAAGCCGGTTTACAAAGGAACTACCTTGATTTGGCGAGCTGTTCAAAATCCGTCAGAAACCCACTTCCAAAATGATTGAACATAGTCCCTTGAAAATTTTCATGGCTCCAGAATGCTCTGTGTGCCCACGGTGAAATTAGTTTATTTGCTCTCCAGCCAAAATTGAAAAATTCTATCTTAAGTTCTAAAGTTCAAATAACATATTTTCAAACATTGGGTAAGTTTTAAAATGAATATGGATGCTTTCAAAACCCTAAATATTTCAGTGTTTTATAAAATTTAAACTTTGTAAAATATTTGGAAGATAAATAAGCAATGAAGAAAGATGGAGAAATTATAGAATAAAGGTGAAGATGGAGAAATAAAATATTTTCTTCATAAAGAAAAATATTCTCATTGAATTATGAAATATTTTCACCAAGGGAGGGGTAATTATTTTACGTAGAATATTTTAAATGATTGAAAGTAAATTTTCACGAAGAAAACTAAAAATCTTTGAAGTGGGTGATTATTTTTGTTGAATAAAAATGCACAAAGTAAATACAAGGTAAAATATTTTCACCAGGATGAGAAACGTTTTTCACCAAAGAAATCATGAAGCAGGTAATTATTTTAACAAGAGAAAGGTGAAATTTTTAGCAAGGGATAATTACCAAAATTAATTCTTCACAAGAATGCAAAATGAAAGTTAAAGATAAAATATTTAATTTTCCAAAGGCAACTAATTAAATATTTTAAACAAAGAGGTGCATTGAAAAGAGGAATCACATTGGACAACTGTTGTGAAGGGTTGTAACCCTAAAATAGCAATGCATATATACAAAGTGAAGTTGTATCATAAAAGAGATTAGATTTAGGAGAAAAATCCTTTGAAATTATTTAATGGAGAAGAATACATAAATTTGGTGAAATTATTTCTTGGTGTTCAGTTGTTGTGATGAAATTATTTACATTTTTTATCTAGTTGTCTCCAACTTGAGGTCTTTTAATCATTTAAATCAGTATATCAAGTATATCTCTGATTTATTGAAATGTATTCCCATTTTGTGTCAATTGGTGTATGCAAGTCAGATTTAAATTCCTTTGGATGAATCACAGTGATTTGAAGATTTCTGTTGGATAATTGAAGAAGAACTTGGTAAGAAAACATTTCAACACAATTTATGCAAGTCATAAATTTAGTGAAGTTTTATGCCAATCATAGAACCTCATTCTCAAAAGTGCCTAGTAGCTAGAGTTAAGCCAAAAAAGGGAAAAACATATCATTTACCTCTTGACTCCATTAGCCCAATAAAAGTAGGCACTAGTCAGACCAATTCCATTTTACAATTTTATAAAGTATTATTCAAACATCCATATGTCAATTCCAATATTAGGAGTGGGAGTAATCTATAAGCTTTTATCTATTACGTTTGTGCCATTGTAATAGATCTATCAAATCAATCAAATCATACAACCTTAAGTCTACTTTATTCACATAGGTTCACCCGCCTAGGTCTACTAGCACTTGAAGAGCAGAAGGTCTAAACCATTTGACATTGTCTATTACCCTAAAGTGTATCAAGAGATTGGCAACCTCTTGAGGCGTTTCGCCTGTGTTCTTGAGAGCTAAAAAATTGGTGACTATACTGGGGAAAAACCTCATAAAATCTAGTTCTAGCCTATCCATCCATAGAGTCAATAAAGTTCTAAAATTGGTCTTTAACCAAAGGTTCACAATTGTTTCTTTTGCACTCCCCATCTGAGTCACACACCTAACAAATTTGCAACTCTACTAGGGAAAACATCAGAAAATCCGGTTCCAGCCTTTCCATGTAAAGAGTCAGTATAAATTTCACATTTGGAGAGAGGAGATTCCGTTGGGGAAAATAAAAAATAATTTTCAAAAGAAACATTTTCCTACTTTCAAAAAAGTAGGTGGTGACTCTGGCAAAAACCTGATGAAGAATGGATAGAAAATTTTTGTATGGAACAAAAGAATATTTTGAAAGGCAACAGTTGATAAGAGGAACTAAATAATTGAAAAGCAACGGCTGCAAGTGAAGAAAGAAACACTATAAATTAAGAAAGAAATGCTACAATTGGACCAACAACTGTTGCAATTAAGAGAATTTTGCAATAATAATGAGTACACAAATGTAGGAAGGCATTGGACCCCACAAGCACCTCATAATACAATTGGGGATTTTCACAATGAAGGTAATGCACTTTATTCACAACAAGATAGTTATTTATCACAACCATCAAAACAAGTAAATGCTTATCCAGTTCCTCCTGGGAAAAGGTTGGTAAGTTACCAAGATTGTCAATGTGATCAATGTCAAGTGCAACACAATTCTAGTCCACTTGGAGATATCAGTCAAAACCTGCAGCAAGGTACGTATCGGAACCAACAATCTAGAAATGATGAATGTGTCAAAAATCTTTTGGAGGCCCTTCTTGACATAAGAAGAAATAGAGGAGAATCTGGGCATTCTTTGATTTGCAGAATGTTAGAAATTTGTATGCAAATGCCTATGAATTATAGGCTCAACAGACCCATGTTTATTGAGCTGTTCATGAAAGTATATTGGCCCAATTCAATTCATTGGCCTAAGTCACTAAAACCGGTCACTTTTGAGCAAGTGAATGTGTTGATTGATATCTTAGATAAGAAAAGGGATGAAGATAATTGTGGCATCATTGATGAAGACAAAGACATTGATCAGATGATGCAGCCAATAGAAGATGAGACAAGTGCAAATTAGAATGATTCCTATGACAGCCTGCATGAGGAAGACGAAGATGTAGAAATTCTCTCTTGCATAATAGATTGTGACAATGTATGTTATGAAGGATTTGTTGAATATTCAAATGTTGATCTACAACAAAATGATTCTTACTGTTTTGGTGATGATTGAGAAGAAGAAGCAAGTTCATTTGACAGTGAACAAATAATACCTTCAGTTGTAGTTGAAATCCATGGAGATACATTTGATGAAGAAGAGGTCTGTACATCTAAAAATGGTTTTAATTTTTTTTCAAATCCATTGTATGATGAAAAGATAGAATATGATCAAATGACATTTTTCCAAGGTGTCCCAGAGCAAAAAAAATTTGTGTTCTCAAATCGACTTTATGTTGAAGATGAAATGTTTTCTAATAATCAAAATGATGTACCAATTTGTGAAACAATTGAATGTGAGATCAAAGCACTTGAATTTAAGTTTTTTGATGATGAATACATCAACAATGATTTGGATATAGAGGAAGGTTCACTCAATAGTGAACAAATTTCAAATTTACTCGCAACTCTAGAATATATAAAACATACACAACAAGATTCAGAAAATTCATCTCCAGCATTAATTGATTCCAATATTCATGATGATGATTGTGTAGATCAGAATCTTATCTCATTGCCAATCAGTGATATGGAGGAAGTAAAAGATCTTTCAAAGTTGATTATTTCAAAAAATGTTGATATAATATAATTCTTAGATTTACATAAGAAGCTTTAAGATAATAAATTCTCAGTGCAGCGAAAAGATCATTTTGTAGTACATGATAATGAGCAAAATAATGAGAAATGTTGCATTGAATATGTGTACACACTGTATGGTGAAGATGAAAGAAATTTATTTCATGATGATGAAAGATATGAATTGCAGAATGGTGAAAGGAATTTGGGTCAAGATGAACACAATGATCTTCTGGAAGTTTTCAATAACAGTGGTAAGGTTGGTTGCATGCATATTCTTGAGAGGGATTTGATGAAAGTATATCAAAGCAGGGTGTTTGATAGAGGAAAATAGGGGCCTCTATTTTTGGTGGCCTTGAGCCATCAGCCATGGTGTGGTTTTTCAGAAAACCATAACAGTTCATGATATAAAAGAGTTTCAAGTTTGCTGCTCAAATGGATAAATTATTTGGTCTGCTCTTCTAGTGATCTGGATTCTTTCAATGATCTCACAATTATTCATCCCCAGATGGATCCACTGTTGGAACTTAAAATTTCATGTAAATTTTAGGTCCCCATATTGAAAGAGGATTTTAACACTCAGAAATTCAAGTGTAAAAGCAATCTCAGGAGCACATTTTGAAAAATTATAATTTTGGATCTGTTCAATTTCAAAAGAAATCACTTTGTAGAAATGTTCATTTATCACATGAGATTATGCATGCCAATTTTTAGCCTCATACAATTTTATTCGACAAAGTTTCAATGCAACAAGTTGATGGGTTTTCTAGAAAATCTGTTGTCAGCATAGTGGAATCTGTTAAAATGGTCAACTTTGAGGGTGAATATTAAGAGAATGGATGATGATAATCACAAAAAGATTGGTGCCTTCAATTATCTACACCAAAGTCTACCTCCATGCAAATTTTCAGGTCTTCAGGGTATCATTTGATATTTTTGCAAAGCCAAAACCATATGAATTTTACATAGTTTGCAAACTGCATTTCTAGAACAGCTACAACATGGTCAAATTTGGTGTTTGATATTTCTTGAACAGAGATGGTTAGTAAAAAACCCTCTTGCACACATGTTCACCATGCCTAAATGAGATAATATCCAAATTTATAGCTTCTCAACATCACATTTGATATTTTTTCAAAAGGGGCAAATGGAGGGTTATAATTGAGCTTGACAATGGTAATTTTCAAAAAATGCTGAGTAACTTTCAAAATTTATAGTTTGAAATTAAGAAAGATTCATGCCAAACCATTTGATGTGCATACTCTCCAATCAAAACCCAACATTTATGTGCATTTTCATGGTCGTTTGAGGAGTTCTTGTATGTGTTTTAATTGTTTTGCGACTGCCCCGGGCTAGATCTGGCACTCCAAAAACTTTGAAAATTTTGAAAGTCTAAGAACAACCCAGTTGGTGTTTTGGCATCAAATGTCTTCAGTTTCAATTTTGTTGGATGATGCGCTCATTTGTTTTAGTAATTTAAAATTTCATTTTTCTTTCTGCATGCCCCAGTAGGCCGGTTTACAAAGGAAGTACCTTGATTTGGCGAGTTGTTCAAAATCCGTCAAAAACCCACTTCCAAAATAAGTGATCATAGTCCCTTGAAAATTTTCATGGCTCCAGGATGCTCTGTGTGCCCACGGTGAAATTAGTTTATTTGCTTTCCAGCTAAAATTGAAAAATTATTTCTTAAGTTCTAAAGTTCAAATGACATATTTTAAAACATAGGGTAAGTTTTCAAATGAATATGGATGCTTTCAAAACCCTAAATATTTTAGTGTTTTATAAAGTTTAAACTTTGTAAAATATTTGGAAGATAAATAAACAATGAAGAAATTTATCGGCAAGAGAATCAAAGTCGGATTGAAGTCTTATCGATGAGAGCTTGTCATGCCAATAGCTTGAAGGAGGAAATAAATATTCAAAAGACTTCTATCCATACAATATGCGTAAAGTCCGAAAGGAATGAAATCACAAGAGTAATAAAATGATAAATTATAGAATAAAGGTGAAGTTGGAGAAATAAAACATTTTCTTCATAAAGTAAAATATTCTCATTGAAATATGAAATACTTTCACCAAGGGCGGGGTACCTATTTTAACAAGAGAAAGGTGAAATTTTTAGCAAGGGATAATTACCAAAATTAATTCTTCACAAGAATGTAAAATGAAAGTTAAAGATAAAATATTTAATTTGCCAAAGGCAACTAATTAAATATTTTAAACAAAGAGGTGCGCTGAAAAGAGGAATCACATTGGACAACTGTTGTGAAGGGTTGTAACCCTAAAATAAGAATGCATATATACAAAGTGAAATTGTATCATAAAAGAGATTAGATTTAGGAGAAATAAGAAGGTTCGGTAGTTGGATAGGGTGAATAGTTGCCAAAAATAAAACATCATGCTACATATTGTAAAATCCTTTGAAATTATTTAATGGAGAAGAATACATAAATTTGGTGAAATCCTTTCTTGGTGTTCAGTTGTTGTGATGAAATTATTTACATTTTTTATTTGGTTCTCTCCAACTTGAGGTCTTTTAATCATTTAAATCAGTATATCAAGTATATCTCTGATTTATCGAGATGTATTCCCATTTTGTGTGAATTAATCAATTGGTGTCTGCAAGTCAAATTTAAATTCCTTTGGATGAATCACAGTGATTTAAAGATTTCTTTTGGATAATTGAAGAACTTGGTAAGAAAATATTCCAGCACAATTTATGCAAGTCATAAGTTTAGTGAAGTTTAATGCCAATCATAGAACCTCATTCTCAAAAGTGCCTAGTAGCTAGAGTTAAGTCAAAAAAGGGAAAAACATATCATTTACCTCTTGACTCCATTAGCCCAATAAAAGTAGGCACTGGTCACACCAATTCCATTTTAGAATTTTATAAAGTATTATTCAAACATCCATATCTCAATTCCAATATTAGGAGTAGGTGTAGTCTTAAGCTTTTATCTATTATGTTTGTGCCATTGTAATAGATCTATCAAATCAATCAAGTCATACCACCTTAAGTCTACTTTATTTACAAAGGTTCATCTGCCTAGGTCTAGCAGCACCTGAAGAGTAGAAGGTCTAAACCATTTGACTTTCTCTATTACCCTAAAGCGTATCAAGAGATTGGCAACCTCTTGAGGCATTTTTCCTATGTTTTTGAGAGCTAACAGACTCCTCTTGCATTTTGGGACAATTGTTGTTTCTACCATAATAGGATTTTCCTCAGGCACATATGGAACTAGTTCCTAAATATTTAACCTTCTAGACCTTTAGACTAATGTAATGGGAGTACTTGGCTCACTCATATTTCCATAATATACTAGTATCCAAAGCTAATTGTGCAGGAAAATGACACTAACCACAACTTTAAGAGAATTCCCACACACAAACAATGAAAACCCCATAAGAACTAGACACAGAATAATACTGAACTGCAACAACAATATAGTATTCATGAATTCACACTTACGTACTAGAAGATACCTCATAGCCACCTCGACAACACCTCATTCAATAATCTCAAATTGTTCCTCTAGTACCCACAACAATCAATTCTACGCCTTGATAATTTAGGAATACTCGAACAAGTTGTAGAAAATCCTCACTAAATAGAGGAATTGAAGGCTAGTTGCAATTAACGGCCATCCTAGCTTGCTCGCGTGATAAAAAATAAATCACTGCATGTTGAATCTTAGCCATCAATCTTCCAAGATTTAAAATTCAATCAACGAGGGTCATTAAGGATCACCACTTGCTTTATTGATCATACTTAGAAACAACAAGGAAGTGCTTTAAAAGTACCATGCACCAATCCATATTATTACTTCATCATCCTCGACCTACGTGCCATCGATCCTGATGATCATGAGATGATCTTTGCCATAAACCGAATCACATTGTGCATCATGCCTTCAAGTTCTATTTTGGGACTCCATCAAGCGATGGTAGTAAAACCAGCGCTAAAACATCAACCATTGATTTTGATCGCAAAAGGATCCTAGTCAAAGATCCTTACTCACATTGCTCATCGTTCGCTCAATTCTCTTTAGGTGGCTCTAATTAATGATCCTCTAATCTAGCGCATTGGGGAGAAACTCACCCATCACTAATCATGGGTTCATCATTAGACCACACCATACAGTCAGTGATAGTCCTGGTGCCAACGATGGGTTAAAAGGCTTAACTGTATCACTCATCTCAGGTTGTCTTTGAGTGGTGAGATTGCAACATGTGACGAGTGATAATTCTTAGGAAGTAAGATATAATATGAATTTTCCATCGTGGGATGGGCATAGGCATTCTTACAAGAATGCATGATCGATGATGAACTGTGAATCTAGTAGACATTAATTTTTCCAAAAGGAACGTGGGTAAAAGTTGTTCTTAAAAGGGGGATTTACTAGGCTCTGCAGGTGACTTGAAAGATGGGGCAGGTTAAAATGATCATAGCAAAGGCCATAAAATTCCAATTAATTAACTAGTGGCCTGATGCAACTAGCCAATATGAGTGAACACAAGTTGATAGAAGGATTAAGGTTATAATTGAATTAGAGAAATAAAAACCCTAAACCCTAATGACAATGAGGCAGAACTAGTCATAGGATTTACCATGGAACCAGTGGGACAATGAAAAATTAAGGTTCCACCATGACCTATAGATTATTCCCCTTGGATCTCAAACATTGCCATAGTTGTAAAACCTAAAAAATGCATTAGAATGTGCATGGATTTTTGCTATTTAAATAAAGCATCTTTAAAGGACGATTTTACCCTTCCTAATATTAACATGAGAGTAAATTCAACTATAGGACATGCTTTGTTTCCATTCATGGATGGATTTTATGGATATAATCAAATCTTTATCAACCCTCAAGACCAATATAAAACAACATTTATGATAGCTTGGGGAACATTTGTTTGGGTTATGATGCCTTTTGGATTAAAAATGCAGGTGCAACATATCAACAAGATATGACACTAATATTCCATGACTACATACATAAGATTTTGGAAGATTATATTGATGAAATTCTAGCTAAATCTTTAACAATACAAGACAATGTGAGTGTCCTTTAGAAAATATTTGAGCAGATGAGAAAGTAAAAAATGAGATTAAATTCAAAAAAGTGTCTTTGGTGTAGATAGCAGAAATTTTTTAGGGTTTATCATATCTCATAGAGGCATAGAGGTGGACACAAAGAAAATTGATTCCATAATCAACATTCCACCTCCCAAAAATATTTCTCAATTACACATGTTACAAGGAAGAATCCAAGACATTCATCATTTTGTAGTATCTTTAGCTGACCACACATTACCATTCACAAATCTTCTTAAAAAAGATGTGTGCTTTGATTGGAATGAAGATTGTAAATAGGCTTTTGAGAGTTTAAAGGAATACCTTTTAACTTTGTCTGTTTTACAACCTGCCATGCAAAACAAACCATTCATACTTTACATAGTTGCATTAGCTCTTATTCTTGCAACATTGTTGGCTCAACAAGATGAAAATGGTAAAGAACATATTGTTTATTTTATTAGCAAAACTTTGATAGATTACGAGAAGCAGTACACAACAATCGAAAAACAATATTTGGCCCTTGTATTTGCTACTAGTAAATTTTGTGACATTATTTATTGAATGCAAAAATACAAGTGATGAAAAAATTTGACACTCTGAAACATTTGTTTAATAAAATTTTTTTATCAGGATGCCTAGCTAAGTGGGTGATATTGTTGACTGAGTTTGAGCTTAAGTTTGTTTCAAAAAAAAAAATTAAAGGCCAAGCCTTAACATACCACTTAGATGATTCTCCTTCCCCTCATGCATTACCTAGCACACACACTTTCCTTGATGATAATGTGTTTACAATTAAACCTAATACTTGGAAGTTATATTTCAATGAATTTAAGTGTAGAACTAGCTCTGGCATTGGGGTTATACTAACCATGCTTGCAAGAAGCCTATTCCCTTGTCATATTGGTTAAACTTCCTATGTACAAATAATACTGCTGAGTATGAAGCTTTACTCATCGGATTACGTGTTGCTTTGATCTTGGGTGTAAAAGACATTAAATTCTTTGGTGATTCATAATTAGTAATCAAAAAAATAAATGGAACATATCAAGAAAAGCATGAAAAATTAACAAAAATACAAGGATCTTACAATGCACTTGTTTGGGACATTTGAGTCATTTACCATTGATAACATCCCACAAAATCATAATTGACATGTGGATGCAATGGAAAGTGCAACCTCTCTTATATAAACTCAAGATCCTTCAAAATATTTCACATTCACCATTCATCCCATCATGAAACCTTCAATTGGATATAAAACAAATGACCTGCTAACAACAACTGAAGAAGACTCGAGTGAATGGTATGATATAATATTTAATTATTTGAAAAATGATACCTTTCTCGAGCTGATAACCAAGAACATCTGATCCCACTTGCTCAAACTCGCATCTAATTATATAATTCTTGTCGATGTGTTGTATCTGAGATCATTCCATGGTCTCTTACTTAGATTCTTAAAAAAATTCAAATACCCACAACACTTGAACAAGCCCATGCAGGTGCTTGTTGTGGTCATTTTGGAGGAAAAAAATTGGTTCAAAAACTTATTGTCATTGGGTACTATTGGAGAAAAATGGAACAAGATTACTTTGATTACATTAGAAAATGCCACAAATTTGAAGAGAATGGCAATCAAACCCATGCTCCTGCTTGTGAAGTTCAAGCTCAAGTCCTGATATGGCTCTTTGTATTTTGGGGATTAAACATTATAGGAAAGATATCAC
This sequence comes from Sequoia sempervirens, assembly GCA_007258455.2. Classification (NCBI taxonomy): domain Eukaryota; kingdom Viridiplantae; phylum Streptophyta; class Pinopsida; order Cupressales; family Cupressaceae; genus Sequoia; species Sequoia sempervirens. The sequence goes on from VDFB02349124.1 coordinate 34,943, forward strand.
CCCTTTCTTCCAATGAACATACATTTATCATCACTGCAATTGATTACTTCAAAAAATGGGTAGAATCCATTCCTTTTCTATCCACAACAACTGAGCTAATTTTTTGTTTCATACACATTATTGCTCGCTTTGGACTTTCTTTCACATTAGTCTTTGATAATGTTACACAATTTAAGAATAATTCCATGAAGAAGTTCTTAGATTTTAACATACATCACTTTTCAACACCTTATTACCCATAATCTAATGGTCAATCCAAATCAACTAATAAATTTATCAAACAAATCTAGAAGAAAATTGTTAACAAGTATCATAAGGATCAACATACACAATTATACTATGTGCTATGGGCTTATCGCACAAGTGTTAAATCCTCTATAGGGATTACACCTTACAATCTTGTCTATAGCAGTGAGGTAATAATACCCTTGGAGTTAGAGATTCCTATGTTAAGAATGACTCTTCAAGGAATTATTGATGATAGAAAATATAAAGCGAAAAGATTACATCAGCTTGAAATTCTCAATGAATAGTGCATCAATGCTCTTGAACATCTTCGAGCTTATTGCAAAAGGAAACAATGATATTGCAATCTCAATGCTATCCCTCACACATTCAATAAAGGTGATTTAGTCCTATCTAAAAATAAATGCAACATCAATGTTGACCCAAATAAAAGAGGAAAATTTAGTCCTAATTGGTTAGGACCATACATAATTGACAAAAAAATTGGATTTGACGCATATGTATTAACATAACTAGATGGAACACCTCTCAAAGAACCTATGAATGCCATGCATCTATGTTGGTATTATGTCTAATCCTTTGAATAGTATGAATGATAAAGCAATGTTGTTAGAGCTACTAGATTATATTCCATGTGCTTTCACATAGCTTCATTCCTGACAAACACTTAGTCATATGTCTTGATCAATAGGGTGATTATGGATGTCATCTTTATAAAATTACTTTAGGTTTCATTCTATTCAAATTCATCCTCTGTGTTATGTTAGATTAGATCCTTGTATGCATTTAATGTTCTTCAGTTAGATCATAGGTGCATTTAATCTAACATAACATACGTAATTACGATGTTGAATCTAAGACAAACTATAATAAGTTTTAATTAGCTCACATAAAAATGTTAAATCATGAAGATATTCATTAAATAATATTACAAAGGTTATTTAATTAATCACATTGCAATTTAACATTTAACACATAAAATTAAGTACTATACCATCATATGCTTATATATATCAAGGTTTTATGTTGATGTCATCAATATATACAAAATCACTAAGGTATGTGTCTACTAGATCCCTTGGGATCTGGTACTTGTGCCACTTCAGTGGTGGTACATCAGGAGATGGTGGTATGTGATTGTAATCATGATCCACTGATTCTAAGAGTAAACTTTAAGCCCCACATCTATCCAAGGGCCCCTTGACGTGCTCCTGCTATCTGATCTCTCTCCACATGCAGCCTGACTACCTCTGACTCTATTCTCTTGAACTTTGTTGGGGTTCAAGATGACTATGCCTCTGATGGAGCATTGGCTTAGAGGACTTGCCTCCTCAAACTCTCATATACCACCCACAGTCTCGCGAATGGCCTGAGTGACTCTGGGTCTTGATCCACAATAGGTGGGGGCACATAGTCAAATTTTGTGACCTTGTTGACTGACATGGGAACTATCTCTATAGTTGTGTATCGATAGAGATCCCACAAATCTCTCACAACTTCTACAAGATAGAAACAATAAATAATCAGTACACATTATGACATATATATATATAGCATAAGCATAAGCACAAAGTACATGCATGAATAAAATATCATCACCAATATCTCTGGCAGGCTATGAAAAATCAACCTTGTCCTATGCAGGGGGCATGGAAGATGTGCTAGCCCATCCATGATTATGGGTACCAATGCTTATTGCGGTTGCTTCTCATGATCTAGTCATACAAATGGGTGAGGGATCTCCCCACTCATGTGATGCTTGATCCTCAATTCTTGCCTCATCATCCTCACTCATGGGTGGTTCCTCCTCTTCATCCTCCTCTTGCTCCTCCTCATCATCCTCCTCATCTCCTCCACCTTGAACATCATAATCAGGATCTACATCCTCATCATAATCCTCATCTACGACATCTATAAATATTTTTGATGCCCTGTACCATGTCTCCTCAACCCTGTGCTCTATATCATCTCCCACATCTAGAAATGGTGTTGCATCTCCTATAGGCTCATCCATGGGAAATATGGGATTTGGTCATTATACTATTCACCACTCCTCATAATCATATGTGGCACTAACGTCCTCAACGTCGAAGACTAGAGGCATGTTGTGATTTGATTACTCAGAGTCCTTATAGAAAACATTCTCTGTAGTAAGTCATACTATATCACCAGGTCTCTAGGCACTCCACACTGACCTCCTAAAGAAGGGTTGTGCCCTTGGTGGTGTCTCAACCTACCCAAAATATCATTCGACCTGATCGTAGTAGAAAGGGAATACTACATAATCATGTTGGCTAATCAAAAATCTATCGAACTATAATCTCCTCATCTGCTAAGTTTGATCTGGCCATTAAAGTGTAAGTTGATATGGTCTCTAAAGGATCTCATCCTCCTCCAATTAGTCAAACCACACTCTCCAAAAGTGTAAATCACCATATTGTCATAACCATCATAGAGGATAGCTAAAGGCCCAAGGGTACCCCATAGTTGTTAGACACAGGAAGCTGGTAGGTTTAGTACAAGTGATATCCTGAAGAAACCAAACCTATAGAAGTGTATAGTGTACCATGTTGTCCACCTCCTGAAACAAAAACCATCCAAGATCATAGTATAAGTGCACTAGGATATAGCATCCCTAGGCATATACTGTCTGGTGCTATGCCATCCCTCCTATTAGGTGTACTAGTCCTCTCTCTAGGTGTGTTTCCTACCCATTAGGGATGAGTACTAGTGCAAATATGTTAATCATAATCCATCTAACCAGTGGGGCTCATGAAAATATTAGCATGGGTAGATCAATCTATGCCCTCACTCACTCATCATGCACTAGCCCATTTAGGCAATATTGCATGTCAGACTTCTTCTCATGGAATGTCTAATCTCCTTGGAAGTGAACCTGCTCACCCTAAATAGGAACTTGGAGTATGTAGTTGATGTCCTCGAGGGTGATTGTCATCTCACTAGTAGGAAGGTGGAATGCACATGTGTCAGAATCCCAGCGCTTAGCTAGAGCCATCTGCATAATGTCATGGTACCTCATGGGGGCATGAGGTATGCCCAATATATCCCTACATCCTATAATAGCTCTATTTCCTCAATTGAAAGTGTGGGGGCTAAGTCTCTAAGAAAGCTAAGTTGTATGCTACCCAGACATTGACGCAAACAGATGGGTACCTAACAAGAAAAGAAAAAATATGTCTTATAAGTAGTCTAAAATCTTCAATTTCTATGTTAATTATCATAAAAGTGTACTAAAGTTACTCTAATATGCTTTCCTAAAGTCCCCAGACACTTTACACCCCTTTTGGGACACTTCGCGATGAAATGGGATACTTTACAAAAAAGTGGGACACTTTGCGAACAAAAGGGAAACTTTGTGAAACAATGGGACACTTCACAAAAAAAGGGGACACTCTCCAAACCTTTTTTTCCTAAGGCCCTTAATTAACCTATAACTATTTTAAATTCATAATATAATTGTGCAAAGAAAAAGTGAAGGAAGCATAATGGACTCACCTCATGATGATGTTTTCCATGTGCCACCTGGTCCCATAACATGTCTAGACTCGCAAGCCTGTAGTCTCGTCAACTCGACATCTTTCACTATTCTCCAATTGATCTCAATCTACAAAAAGGTAAAAGACAAAGTAAGAATTTACAAGTCACTTTTTTCTCTTATGTATGTCAAAACTAGGTTTTTTACTATATTAGGGTTAAAAAGTGCTCTTTCATTCATGTTAACTTAATAGGTGCTAGAGAGCTTTGTTTTCAACTTTGTTTGTTGTATTGGAATCATGATTGCGCTCCTGACATTACCAACCATATATCATTATGTGGCATGGACTTATAAATTCCCTCTGACATGACTTACCCTATTTGACATGGCTAGATTTCTACATTGATTCCACCTCTATAAAGCAAGAATAATCAAGGGGGGCATATATCTACCCTCGAATTTGATTTCAAAAATGTTATATAAGACAATTTCTAGACAACTAACGAATTTGTGTTGTAGGATGTGGTTCCTAATGCTATGGTTTTGTAGATAACCACACCAAGAGCTTCATTCTAGTGTCTTTTGAATGAGTATCCTTTTATGAGATAAAGTGTATTGTTTAGAGTCCTTTAGCTTCCATATTCAAATAGTCATATGGATGCTAAAGTGGGGGCTAAATGTGGACACTAAAATTGTACTCCCTTCTTGGAGATAGCATAATCCTTGGTCTAATTTGGACCTATCTTGGGCACCATTGCATTAATTGTCCTTTAAATCTACATTTATAGGACCCTAGGACCCATTATTTCATACCTTGAGGCTTATTCCACTCAAAAATCATATAAAATCCCAACAAAAAGCATTTAATACATTCAAATCCGAAAAACCTGCCTTAAAAACCTTAGGTGGAACTCACTCGCCACCTTGGGCAAACAAGTTCCCTTTGGTGGGACCCATTCACCAAGGGTGGCGAATGAGTCCATTTTGGGGCATTTTTCAAGTTTGAGCGAGAAATTCACCAATTTAATTCAAATTTCCTATGGATGTCGACCTTTGAGATCTAAATAATGATTAATTAGGTATCAATTCCTATAAATACAAGTTTCTAAATCATTTTCAAATAATCTAAGTAATTCAAGCATAACTCTAAGCCCTTTGACCAAGAAAAAATCAAGAGTTAAAGTTAAGAATCTTTCACAAGATCATTCAAAAGTCTATTTGTATTAAATTTGAAGCTTTGGAGTAGCATTCAAGTGTTCTTTTAGGTCTTCAAGCTCACTTTCACTCCAGATCTAGCATTGTCAAGGGTTGATCATCGATTCCTATGGTGAATCATGAAGAATCCTAGATTGGGGAAACACTACTAGCCATCAAGGCAAATCCAAGGACTTGTTTTCTAAGTGATTCCATCTTCCATTGTCACCCTATATTCAGCCTAAGGATGGTTTACACATCATTATGGTTCATTTGAGGTGATTATAGATCTCCTAAGGTGAATCCTACATCATTGAAGCTCTTTTATGCATCTTGTTCTTGCACATTAGAATAGGAGTGCATCATGTTTCAGATTTCTTAGTCCTAGAAACACTTAAGGCTAGGGTTTGTATGCACATTTCATTATTCTCTTCAAGTTTTAATTAAAAAAATAGGTGTTTGACCAAGGCAAACCCCCCATTAGAAAATCAAGTTCTATTATGTTTTGTAGGTATTTTTATATGTTCGGATCTGAAACCCAGTTTGGAAGGAAAGTGTAGGTGTTCAAGTGCATATTAGAGTTTCCAGTTTCTGAAAAAGTGAAATAGGATTGATATGCCATTAATGGTGAATGAGCCCCATTGAAGGTTTTTTTCAACCCTTTCCCATGAAATAGCTTTCTAGGAATAAACCTTGATCTGGCTCTGATTAACCCAGATTGGCAAATGAGTCCCAGTGGGTTAAAAGGTTAGATTTTCTAGAATTTCAAAGGAATTTAAAGTCTTCACTTCAACCTCTACAAGTTTTCAGGTGCACACTTTCATTTTGGCTTTCCTGTTTTATTTTATTTTGCATTTAATTTATCTTTTTAGGTCTTTTTGCATATCACATTGTGTTTTCAAACATTTTTTATTTTGCAAGTTTACACTTGCTGGTGAACCCATTTCTTGTCTCCATTCATCTCCAACGATATCTTATACTCAAATCTCTCATATCACTCATTGGGTTGAGATCTTTAAGGTATTCTTGAATGTCAACATTGTCAAATCAGATGCCCATTTCCTTCTTTCCATTTTGTGTCGACAAGGAAGTTGAGCATCCATTTCTGGTGTCCACAATATCCATGTTGCTATGCTGACAATGAAATTAGTATTTCCACATGGATGAATTTAACTAATTCAATGTACATAAGATTATTTGAAATTCTGTAAATTATATATTTCATAATTCATTGTAATCTATTGAATATGACATTCTTAGTTTTGATGACTCATTTAAGGATATTTATACTCATTTTGATAAAATTTATCAAACATAAGTTATCTCATCATATTTGCGTTCAAAGTTTTCTTAATATCGCTATCCATATGATGTTTGTTTGACTTCACATTATTGCATTACAATGTCCTTTGATGTTGCAAAATGGACACTTGAGAAATTTCTATAATTTCATCCTACATATTGCTATCATATATTATTTGATGGTTATTGTTACTTGCATCTTTTAATATGACCTTAATTAATGTACATTGTTGCTTCATTGATTTGTTCTTCCAGTGCTCAATACCTTAAGCAATATATCATACAATAACATTATCTTACAACCACTGTTCATTTATTTGATCTTTTAATAGATGCACTTTTCCTATATCTCCTATTGATCATATTTTTGTCTTTGTCCCATTATTCATGTGTCTTGTGTATTTTCACACTCTACCTTACATGCTTATTGAATATATGGTCAATGAAACAAAGAAAATATTAACAATCACTTTTTCCAATCTAATCAAACATGTAAATAAACCATTAAAATTAATGACATGGTGGAGAAGTGTACATAACTATTCAAAACATGTGAACACCATATATATATATATATATGTATGTATGTATGTATGTATGTATGTATGTATATGTATATGTATATGTATATGTATATGTATATGTATATGTATTTATCTATATACATCTATTTGCATCTATATTATAGATAATATAGGTGCATATAGATGTATATGTATGTATTTATATGTATGTATGTATATATAGATATGTATAGTAATGGCATACACATACATATATATAAAAAATATATATGGAAATATATATATTGTATATAAATGTGTATATATATATTATAATACTTGAATCAACATTATAAATTTTGTCAAAATATTTAAAGTTTCAAAGCCACATGGTCATGATCAACAACCTAGGTTAGAAATTAACTCCTCTTACATGTATTTATATATCATAAATTGTCTCATAGCAATCAAAATCAATAGTTTCTCAAATCTATGCACTCTATGACAATATTTAATTAAAAGGATGTTCTATAACTACTACCTTTGATATTTGCAATGTAAAATTTCTATTCAATACCTTCATACATAGTATTTAAATTATTTCAAAGAGTAAATAATGTCCACATCTCAAGATGTTTGAAGATCATAAATTGTTTTTCATCTACATGCTTAAATATGAACAATCAAGAACATAACATACACCTAATCTAAACATTTTCCCACTTAACTTTCACATTCCAAAGGAACAATAAGACAATTAAAAATGATGAATCAAGTGCTACAAAATGAAATATGCATAGCCTAGATCTACACCAACAAAACTTATATATGATCATTGGCTTATTGAAAAAATCTAGAATATTAATCAAAGTTTCATTCTTCTATATTGTGACTCTACCACCTAGAACAATCTTATGAAAAAAATGATAGTGAGAATTTGATAAATTCCACTACCATAATACATTAAATTTGATCCAAGTGGATCCTAAAAAACCTAAAAAAATCATAGTCTCAGAATCCCACGAAACCATCATCATTGTGTAGAGCTCACTGACACAGTCTTAACGCAACTTGAATAGGTTCAAAAGGAGTTTGTATGCAAAAGTTATGCGTAGTCAAAGGTCTAGTCAAATAGATGAATTAGGAATTCAAAAAGGAAAAAAAATAATCATCTAAAAATGAAACAAAAATGATGCCAAGTCGTAGTGCTTGTCGTGTTCATTCTAGAACTATATTCAGTTTTGAAAATGAAGCTCATATGTGAAAGCTATGGCTAGTCAAAGGTTGGTCAAAAGTTTGACTGTATTCAACTATTGATGTTAGCAAATGTACAATCGCCATGATGATGTGGCAACACATGTGGCAGTTATGATGATGTGGTAGGAAAACCTACATGGCACATGCAGTCGACATGGACCAATACCATAGTGCCATGTGTCATCTGCTGAATGAATAAGAATGTGCCACATGTACCCATAGATGGGCACCACATGGCACCTTTTCTTTGCATTGGTTTGTTTTGTTTGTTAAAAATAGGTTGAAGAGGTTTGAACTCTCAACCTCCCCTTTCCTACTTTTACTCTCCACCACTAGGCTATATGAGATGTTGCATTTAAAGTGGGTGGATATTATTTTTAAAGCATATTTAAATGCTTAAATCCCTACAAAAAATCTTTAATCCTTAAAATAAGGATTTAAATCTATAAAACTAAAACCAAATGCCAACTTATCATTAAATTAAAAGGATAATCCTCTAATTAAAAGGAAAATCTTCTATTTTAAAGGGATAATCAAGCCTTTAAATTAAAAGCCTGCTACATGAGATAATTTAAGGGGATAAGGATTTTATTTAAATGGATTAAAAGATTATATTGTAAGCCTGAATGATACAACCAATATTTTTTAATTGGGTTAGTATTTAAATGTAAGGATTACATTAAAAGGCCAAGATAGGGTTTATCTTTTTGGAGGATTTTCAAAGATTTTTGTAAAAAATGGGAGATTGGGATATTTTTGAAAATCATATGGTTTCAAACCATATTTGGCAATAATTATGTATAAAAGAGGGAATTTTGGCTTCTAAAGGGACATGGGAAAATTATTGGAATGGTGAGAATTTGAGGAGAGAATTTTTTTTGAAGGAGAAGAATTACAAGGTGTTATAATACACCAAAAATGTAAAAGTGAGAGAGATTGTGAGGAATTTTGTATAGGTTTTCAAGCTTGAATATTGTAAGAAGGAATATTTAGGTGCTTGGAGATATTAATGAAATAGTCCAACATTGAGAAGCAGACTTGAAGACGTAGTCCTTTGAAGGAAGAACTCTATTATCAACCTATTTCTAATCTTTCTAGCATTTGTCTCATTCTTTTTTTATCTCTTGTCTTATATTCTCTCTAATTTCATTTTAGTTTATTTTTCAATTTTCTATTTGAGTTCTAATTACAAAATTTTAGTAATTAATTAATTTCATTAAGTTATATAAGCGTGAACTTATTTTTTAATTTCAACAATTAAACAACATAGTCATGCAATTTTGTTGCAATCAGGGAAAAAGTATAATTAGGATTAATTTGCAAGTTATTTTGCAAACCTCTAATTATAGATCAAAATTGGTATCAGAGCTCGTTTTGTAGGAAATTGCATAAATGAATGCTAACCAGGTTGAAATTGAAGCAAGGAGAAGGTGCACTTACCGAGTTCAATCCTGAGATCGGAAAATGAAGGATTTTTCCATGAGTAGAGATGGCAGCTAAACAAATTCCTATAGAGCTTGATGAGAAAGATTTCTAGAAAGAATTTATTGAAATGAAGGCTACGATGGAAGTTATTTTCCAAGAGAGGCAAGAGCAATAGAGGAAAAAGGATCTCAAGAACAGAAAGGAGGAAGGTGAATCTTCAAAAGATGACAAAGGTAAAGGAGTAGCAGGTGGTAGTGACCCTCCTGAACCTCCATCTTTGTCCTCTTCATATTCTTCATCCTCTTCTTCCTCTTCATCTAATTCTTCTAAAAATAAACAACTCGTGCAAACTAATTCACCTTTGTTGAAACTGGATGTTAAATTTGATTTGCCAATCTATAGTGGAGAACTAGATGCAAAAAAACTTGATAATTGGATAAAAAAGTTGAAGTTTATTATAGAATTCAAAATTTTACTAAGGATTATCAAAAAATCCAATTAGCTACTCTTTTCCTAGGAGGCACAACTTGAATTTGGTGGGAGATTAGAACACAAGAGGATCTATGTTGTTATGGAAAAATTATTTCTTCTTGGTTTGAGTTTATAGCTATACTTAAGAAATAGTTTTATCCATTATATCATATGAAAAAAGAATTAATGAATTGGCAGTCATTAAAGCAAGATAAAGGACAAAGTGTGCAAGAATATACATAGGAGTTTAGGAAGAGGGCTTTAATTTTGGGTATTCCATTGTACACACAAGAAAATTTCTTAAAGTACATAGGTGGATTACATGAGAGTTTGAAACATACCATACTTATGTTTAATCCAACTAACATTGATGAAGTTAGTGTGAAAGCTATCCATTTGGAAACAAGCTTAAGGAATAGCCATGAAATTTTTTTGATGGACACAAGTAAGCACAAAGGAAGCAAGAAAGGGAAAGAGAAATCACAACAAAAAACTATTGTAAAGAAAAAGGATGAGAAGTGTTATTGCTAAAACTACAAGAAGAAAGGGTACAAAGATGCAAGATTTTGGAAATTGCATCTTGATTAGAAGCCAAAGTGGTTCAAGGATTGGAAGGGTAAGTAGAAGATTACAACTATTGTGTAGGATCTCGGATCAAGTTTCAATGATGAAGCCAAGATCTCAGTTGTGGGTATCAAAGGTAATATTCCTTTTCTCAGTACTAGTTCTTATGCTTCTCCATCAAAGTTTGATGAAGTACATATTGAAAGTAAGAGGAATGAATTGTTTCATATAAAGGCTATTGCAAAACAAAGAAAGATTGATACACTCATAGATAGTGGATCACAAGTGAGCTTAATCTCTAAACAAGTTGTTAAGCAATTGGGATTAAAAACAACTCCTCATCCTAGACCATATCAATTGGGTGCATGATAATGCTCAGCTACATGTTTCAAGGCAATGTAAACTCTGATTTGCAATCACATCCAAGTTCATAGATGAGGTAGAGTTAGATGTAATTTCGCTTGAAATTTGTGGGATGGTTCTAGGTAGTCCTTATTTGTATGATAGAAAATCCATTTTCTACATGGAAAATAATAGGTATCATTTGTTTAAAGATGGAATTGAATTCATTGTTAGAGATCATCACATGAATAATGATAGATCTATTGTAAACACATGGCATATGAAGATGATTGTAAATGCAAGCAATAAATTAACCCTTATGTCTGTAACATCTAGTGATATTAAGCATGAATATCTCAGTCATGATAAGGTTTCATAGACAACACAAGGTGAGGACCAATTGCAAGTAGAGTCAAGCCTTCAGCTAGAGATGGTAAAAGAGGGTTTGAATGTTTCATATTCTAATAATGTTCTCATTTAGGAGATTCAGAATGTTGATAGTATTTCCTTCACATTGGTGTATTTAGTATTGTTGCTTGTTATTCTACTAGTTATTTCTATGTGGATGATGAATGTGACACTGAATATTAATGAACATGTAGTTGATTGTATCAGTAAAGCTATCTCATATTTCTTTGTGTTTATGATGGTTCAAATGTTCAAAATTTTAGTAAGAAGGATAGATGATACTAGGCAAGTGGGGTGACATTTCCGTAGCTCAAATCATACATAAAATTAGACTTTTGGAGGTCCAAAAGCTTCTCAATGGGGAGGAATGATCTAGGTGGATCCTAAAAAAAACCTAAAAATTTCATAGTCTGAGAATCTTATGAAACTAGCATCATTGTGTGGAGCTCGCCGACACTGTCCTGACGCAAATTGAAGGTACTCAAAAGGAGTTCATATGTAGAAGTTATGTGTAGTCAAAGGTCCGGTCAAATAGGCGAATCATGCATTCAAAAAGGAAAAAAATTGATCTTCTCAAAATGAAACAAAAATGATTCCAAGTCATAGTGCTCACTGCGTTGATTCTGAAACTATATTCGGTTTCGAAAACGGAGCTCATATGTGAAAGTTATAGCTAGTCAAAGGTTGGTTAGAAGTTTGACTCTGGTGAATTGATGACATCAACAAATGTACAATTAGCATGATGATGTGGCAACACGTGACAGTTATGATGATGTGGCACAAAAACCTATGTGGCACATACAATCGACATGGACCAATACCATAGTGCCACGTGTCATGTGGTGAATGAATAGGAATGTTCCATGTGTACCCATAGATGGGTGCCACATGGCACCTTTTCTTTATGTTTTTTTTTTGTTCGTTAAAAATAGGTTGAAGAGGTTTGAACTCTCAACCTCCCCTTTCCTATTTTACTCTCCACCACTAGGCTATATGAGACGTTGCATTTAAAGTGGGTGGATATTGTTTTTAAAGCATATTTAAATGCTTAAATCCCTACAAAAAAGCTTTAATCCTTAAAATAAGGATTTAAATCTGGAAAACTAAAACCAAATGCCAACTTATCATTAAATTAAAAGGATAAGCCTTTATTTAAAAGGAAAATATCCTATTTTAGAGGGATAATCAAACCTTTAAATTAAAAGCCCATTACATGGGATAATTTAAGGGGATAAGGATTTTATTTAAACAGATTAAAAGATTATATTGTAAGGCTAAATGATACGGAAAATATTTTTTAATTGGGTTAGTTTTTAAATGTAAGGCTTACATTAAAAGGCCAAGATTGGATTTATCTTTTTGGAGGATTTTCAAAGAATTTTGTTAAAAAATGGGAGATTGGGATTTTTTTTAAATCATATGGTTTCAAACCATATTTGGAAAAATTTATGTATAAAAGAGGGAATTTTGGCTTGTAAAGGGACATCGGAAAATTATTCGAATGGTGAGAGTTTGAGGAGAGAATTTTTTTTGGAGGAGAAGAATTACGAGGTGTTATTATACACCAAAATTGTAAAAGTGAGAGAGATTGTGAGGAATTTTGTGTAGGTTTTGAAGCTTGAATATCTATACATATATGTATGCCATTACAATATATATATATATATATCAATATATATATATAGATATATATCTATATATAAACATGTATACTATATGTATATATGTATGTGTGTATATACATACACACGTATGTACTTATATAATATATATACGTATATATATACACAATATAATACTTGACTAAAGATTAAAAATTTTATGAGATTATTTCTAGTTAGTGACTTTATTTGTAAAATATTTGTATTCTCATCCAAACCAATGTTACTTTTGTTGGATGTTGTGGTTTTTTTGCTCATATGGGGTTGTCATTGATGTCAACACTATTATTACTGTTGTATTCAAGGTTGTATATGTTGAGGATATTGAGAAAATTGTTAAAGGAAGAGTTGTAGGTTTCTAGTGGTATAGTGAAGATCATGAAGGTGTCTTTTTCTGTACGTTGAATATCAGTTGTTGTGGACTATAGGGTTTATTGCTGAGAGTATCTAGTTCACCTACCAAAAGTGTCAGAGGTCCACATGAAGATTTGATCACGCTATGAATAGTTGTGTTCTAACAGTATTTTTGTGGGTTCTGTTAGTGTTCTTGATTGAAGTTTATGTGATTTTGGTAATTTATATTGTTTTAGATGATTCTTTGTTAGTTCTTGTTGTTTTTGGATTCTTCTAGATCATTCTCTTTCCTTGTTGTACGTCTGCGTTGATCGGTGTGCTTGTGGTCAAATATTTTTCTTGGTACATTCGGGTTTTCATGTTCTTGGCCGACATGATGGTTGTAACATGTTGCCAATCCTTGAAGATTTAAATTTGAATGTTTGGCATGCTCAAGGATATTGTTTTAGGTTGCATCATAATTTTACTTGATGGTGTTTGATTTACATTGCAAATTTATTTGTAAATTTGGGCCGACATTGTAAATATGTTTTATATTTTTAGTTAGCAAGGTTATTGATGTAATTTCATGTTGTAGATATATAAGAGTGATTGTTTCAGTGAAGTTAGTGAGTATTAAGTGAAGAAAAGTTTGAAAAGATAAAGTGTGTGAATATTGATCTATTCATTTGATTACAGAGTAGATGGAGAAGAAGCTTGAGCGAAGTGTGAAGAAGGTTTTATGTGCTTAACTAGAACTATTAGCAGTCTTAAGGGCCTATAAATGCTAATTTAAAGGATAATTAATGCAAGGGTGCCCAAGATAGGTCCAAATTAGACCAAGGATTGTACTATATGTAAGAAGGGAGTACAATTTTAGTGTCCACAAATATCAATGAGTGACAACTGAGTTGATTTTTCAAATTTTGATTTATGTAACTGCATTATGAAAATCAAAAGTAGGAATTATTTGACAGAAGAAATAATTAAAAGGAATAACCACGAAAAAGAGAGGCAAGATGGAAAAAATATTACTATAGTGTTGAAAAATGGTCATTTGACATTTTTGCACTCATTTGGGTCCTCCTTGTGGATTTTGGCTTAATGTTGCCTTGATTTAATGTTGTAATGTCAATAACACATTCACATTAGGTCTTGGGCCCTTGTGAACTAATGAAATTTTATGCTTCCTTGGTAAAGCGTTGTGAAGTCTTGTAACACACTTTTACACTTTTATGGGGTTTTATCAATTAACAAAGCATAATAAGTATAATTTTAATTATAATCAAAATTAATATTGCCTTATTTGGAGTGATGTAAAGTGTTGTAGCGCACTTTCACATTCCTCTAGGATTATCATTAATAATTAGGCTTTCTTATGCTTTAACTGGCCCTATTTTGCATCCACAAGCCTCATTTATTGTATCTTTTAGAGGATAATCTTGACACCAATTAGTAACCAATTATATTTCAAGTGTTCCTGATTTTTGTGTTGCCTTGATTTAGTGTCTAGGACTCATTCACCACCTTGGGTGAATGAATCACACCTAGGTCTTTTTGGCCCTAATGCAGGTTTCACACATTTCTAGGAAATTTTGATTTTTGGTCCCACACATTATGTGTGATGGGACTTGTATTGTGTGAGAATTGTGTAATGTGAGTAAATTAATAGGACCACATAGTCAATGAAACATTTACATTAAGAAAATTGAAATAACAAATAAACTTGATAAAACTATTCCTCAAAATCGTTCCATTGTTCTCTATTCTCAAGGATCCTCTAAATCATTAGTGCTCTTAGATTTGTATATGCACTAGACTCTTTGGATGGAAACTTAAGAAATGAGATACTGTAAAATGCAAGAATCCTAATTCCTACATGATTTTATTGATCTACATGATTGATGCTATGATAATGATATTGATACTACTATATACAGATGAAGATTATGCTATGAAAATGATGCTACATGCTATGGTGGAAATGTTTTATGAAGTTACTATGATAATGAAAATGTAGCTATAAACTAAGACATGATTCTAAACTAAAATGCCTTTAAATTGCTAAATGCTAAAATACTCCAATGATCTATATTCTCAAATTCTCAAAGGTAATTTCTACAGAGTAAGTTTGCTCAAAAATGGGATTCCAAATGTTGGAGAATGATTCTATATTTATAGGATTTCCAAGGCATAAAATGATTTGGTAGAAACCAATGGTCAAGATTTC
>VDFB02349125.1:0-14171 GCA_007258455.2 Sequoia sempervirens
AAATCTCCTTCATTAGTCAACTTGGTTGAATGCACAACATGAGTCGTTTTCCTTGACTTCACTTTATCTATTTCTATCCTCATCTCATCCCACCTCACTAGCTGAGCTTGTACTTGTTGCCTCTTCTATAAATTTAATTTGAGCCAAGTGGGTGCAACTAGATGAGTGGTTACTTGATGAACATTGGGAGGTGTCAAGGATGGAGGTGTAGAAGAAATTGTCTCAATGGTTTATTGAGAAACAACCTTTTGTTGATCTTCCTATTCTTTTTGTAACCGTTCCTGCTCCATTCTCTCATTTTGGGCTCTTATTTCTTCTATCTTTTTCATTTCTTCCTCTTTTCTTGTAACCTCCTCTTCATATTTCAACCCCTACTGCTCTAACTCTTTAGCCTGGAGTTCTTCTTCTACAGCCTTTTCATGTGTAGCTTTCTCCTTTTGTTGCTCCAATTCTCATTCAAGATCCTCTTCTTTTGCTTTCTTTAGTGCCTCAGCTGCTTCCTTCTTCAAAATTTTTTTCACCAAGATGCACCATAGCTAAGGGTGTGGCACCAAAACCTAAAGTAACCCCAACAACAGCCACCTCATAGGTAACCTTTGCCTTACGAAAAGCATCATCGATCTATTGTAATGAAACATCCTCTTTTGTTGAGGCAAGATCTTATGTGGTTGTTTCCCCTGTTGTAACACCCTTTTTAATCTTTTATACTGCTTGGTTTTCAGAGGCAAAGCAGGTTCACCCAGCCCTTTGAAACCCCAACTCTGGCTATTTTAACTAGAGTTCAATCCATTTCTAAACTTCTATTCACCACTCCCTGATACTTTCCCCGGGATCTTGTAGCTTTTCTTTTCTACCCACTGATGGGCTCCAAACTCTTTTGTAGCTTACTTTATCCATATCATACCTAGATCAAGTGTGATCCCATCATCAAAAGAGTGCCTTCTAAAAGTGTGTTGTTGGAAATTTAGATCCTGAAATTCCTCTGTTGTTGACTTAGCCATTATTAAAGAAGAACAAGAATATAATCTCAATTACATGGGGAAAGAATGAGCAACAGTCTTATGTTGTGAGGAGAATTTAGCATTTACTTCTACAGCTTGTCGATCAAACTCCATTAAAATCCACCTATCACCACAAAATATTGGCAGCTTAAAAAGGTGACCATCAAAACCAAATAATCTGAGATAAGTAGTCTTAGGGTATTGAATAAACCAATACCCCCATTCTTGAATGAACTCCATAGCTTCCCATGACAATCTGAAACCAATGTCACTTGTGAGCTGATTTATAACAACAAATAGAAAAGCATCATTGACTCTTTTAAAGTGTTTCTCTGACTCCTTAAGCTCAAGTTGGTCATAATGTTCCCAAACCTTCTTTTGATCCAGGCCATCATCCATTGACCCTTTATTGTTCAACCCAGGAAACCATTTGATCCTTGCTGCACAATAAATGACATAAGAAGACATATAAAATGTCTTATTTTGTGTTGCTTTAAGGAGATGGTTATGAATGTTATCAGAGATAATCTTCCCCCAATCTAAGTATTGCTTTCCATCTAGAATCAATTGGATGAAAGGAAACATCTAGTGTTCAAAGACATGAGAATTTGGTTTTCCAAGCACGCTGGCCAATGATGTGATCATATCCCCTATATCTTCAGAAAAGTCTAACCTCTTGGTATTAGGTGGCACTTTCTTTATTGACTTATTTTCTTTCTTCAACCACCATTTATTGATAATTTTTTTGTTCCCATCCGCATCCTTTTCCCATAATTCAAGTGCTTTAGCTTCAGTCATAATCTTAAGATTGGGGTAGGGAGGAGGGTCAAAAATGTGTCTGATCATTGCCAGGGTTAAATAAATGATTACATTACCCTGGGCATCAATGCATTGCCTCTGAGTAGGATTGTAGGTTTGTGCAACAGTTAGAAGAAACTTAGGACACTGTACAACAACAGGAAAAATGACCACATGAGCTAGCCCAGACTCTACAATTCTCTTTGCTCTTGGAGCAACATCCTCTGAAAAGGTATTTGTGCAGAACTGCTCCAAATCCATATGTCCCACTAATGTGTCAGTGATGTTCATCACCTCAGACTCAAAATTAGATGGAACTAGGTTCCCTTGGAACTTATACTTCATAGTAAAAGACACTTATTCTGGCTTTAATGTCTTAGCTTTTCCTCTCTTTGATGTTCCTTCAGATGTTCCCTCAGTAGGAACTTCCTTAGTAGGTACTTCCCCTTTAGAGTCATACATTTGTTAGTTAACTTGCAATGCTGACAGTTATTAGGCAAAAGGAAAGATATATGAGGAGCAATTTAAACACAAGCATTCATATTATAGCAACATAAATTCGAGCTAAAATCCAATTTAACAAGTTAGTTCAGCATCTTCGGGTTTCGGGTTCAAAATAGAACCAAGAACTTAACCATTTTAAGCATAAACTAACTTTTGTCAAGAGTTGGGATTGGGTCATGACTAGGCACCATACCTATGCTAACAAAGAAGTTAAGTGCAATTCCTTAGTCCGACCCCATAGTGTTCGGGAATTAGGATAGGGATTGGGTCTGGGCCAGGCACCTTCACGTATGATGGTAAACAAGTTGAGTATTAATCTATGGTCTGATCCTACAATGTGGTCAGGAGTCAAGATCAGGTCGTGACTAGGCAGTGGTAGTTAGCAAACGTAATCAATGAAGGGGGTCTTATGGAGTTCTGATCTCGATGTTGAATTTGAAGTCGAGATTGGGTTGTCATTCAAAACCAGACCCATGATAATAGACAAGTGTAAGTAGCTTCCCGAGTTTTGATCCCAATAGGATATCGAGAATCGGGGTTGGGACTCCGTCATGAACTAGACCTTAAATAAGCGTATTGAGAATGGGTCAACTTTGAGTTCCGATCCCGATAGGATATCAGGAATCAGGATTGAGGTGGCACCAGGTCAATGGATTTATCGATGTACCAATGATTCAGTGTTGAAGTGACTTTTGATCCAGATGGTAATGTGGGGATCAGAAGCAAGACAAGTGGGATAACACTTTGCCAAAAGTTTATAACAAACTCATGGGGTCAGTCTGACTTTTGATCCTGATAGTAATGAGGGGATCAAACAAGTGAAGGAACCTAGACCAAGTAGTGGAAAACCCCCAAGTGGAGATTCAATTCTTGACCCCGAAATACATGCGAGAATCGAAAATCGTAGGAAAACAATAACTATAACAATATCCCAAACTATGCCTTCGGTATCAAATCCTTGTAGGGATCAAGAACCCTTGTTTTGAAACTGTTGAAACTTCAAATTTGACAATTCAAACACACTATGACCCAAACTTATAGAAAAAACCCTAGAAAGCTAGGGCATAGTGAGATGGACAATCTCGCAGACAAAAAGCACAACAATAACAACACAAGAAAAGAAAAACAATTCCCAATGAACCAAATGGTTTCGAGAGCGAATAAAAGCACCAAAGGGTGCGACAAAAAATGAAAAAAGATGAAACAAAAAAAAAAAAAGAAAAACGAAAAGAAAGAACAAACACGTGAAACACGAGCAACACAAACGAAAGCAAGAACAAGACAAAGACAAGAACCGCAAGAAAAACACCTACCATCAAATGCAACCAAGAATTCAAACAGCACATCCAAAAATCATAGAAAATTTCTCAAACCCTAGCTTGGTGTCACTCTCGTTCTCTTTGCCAAACTCTTCAAAGTAAAATGGACAAAAATCGAGGAGTGGCAGGATAAAAACGCATTTGTGCATGCGAGCGATTATGACATTAATTGCGGGTTGGTCAAGCCTCAGGATCTAATTGGATAAGTAGTCAAGATTTTTGATAAAACTGTGTTGTTTTTTCTATCAACGCTTCGGATCATATCTATGATCCATCATCGATGATTAGCAGATAGAGAGCATGATAATGGACTGTGGAAACATAATGTTATCTAATTGGATGTCATAAATATGAGGTTGCAAGAACGAAGACAAGTGAGATTCAAGATCGAGACATGGCCGCACTTTCGTCCTTGAATAGAGAGTTGTCTAAGGTACAATAGTGACCCTAAAAACCTACAAGTAGTAGTCCAGGTAAAACCTTCACATCGCAAGACTTGCCGATGAGTTTCAACAGAGAACCATCTCCTCTTTATATCCCTACGCAATCAATGAAAACACTATAGTGGGTGTTCTTGTTGACTCGACGACTCAGGTGAATATCATATCTGAGGAAATTATGTTAATTAACTTCCTTCATAAAGATGGGTATGACGCACCTGTGAGCACCACTTGTATGCATAACAGACTTTTTGTACCTCCCCTTGGTAGTATTGTTTTGTCAGTCCTTGTCAGACCTAAATTTGTAAACCTATTGTTTGATATAATCCTGGGTTCTGAACTCTTTAGAGTGAAGCAAGGTATCCCCTAGTTAGTAGCTATGAATTCAGTTCCCTTGGTTGTGCATAAGTGTTTGAAATTTATACATGAGGGTTTTTTGCATGTGATTCATGACACTGGCTACAAATCACCAGTTGCGTGTGATAGCTATTCCTTAGACCACTTTTGGTCGGTACCCATTGGTCCTCTCCCACTTAGAAAGGACCTCTTGTACCAAACTTATCATAAGTACAAGAAAGGATGCTTAACACCTAAAGTAAGGTACCCTCCATCACCTTATGTTGTTTCGCATAGGGCATGCTTAAAAGTTGCCAGTGATGTTGCCAAGGCCCGCAGAAGAGAAGAAGAGAAGTGCTCTCGAGGTCCCTCTTCTTCCACTATCTAGTCTAATGCTTCCTCTCGCCCTACTGTGACACCATCAGATTCTATTTCATGCTTGCGAGAGAATCCTATTGTGCCTACTTGGAAAAAGCCCAAGCGTCTTGCATTTGAACTTCCTATTCTACCCATGGAGCCTAGGCTCATTCGATATGGTAGAAGGAAGGGTCCTCGTGGGGAATCCTCTATGTCTTGGACTCCATGGCCTCCCACCACTCCTACTCCAAAATTAGTGAATGGGAAGAGGCCCATCACTGAGGCGCTAGAGTCGACTCCCCCTGCCATTTTCCAATATCTTCCTCTACTCCCCTTTAGGAGTATGTCCCTCCATCTGAAATGACTATGATAGACACCCCTATGGCTGAGCAGGAGCCTTCTGTCCCTTCGTAGCTCCCGATCTCTAGCTCAAAGAGTCTCAAAAACTACCTTGCATGTGAGCATAGGCACCGGTGAAAGGCTTTGGTGGCTGAGCAGACTGCTTTACATAAGAAGGAAGAGGATACAACACCCCTACTTTAGGGCCTCCTACTATTTCCTCCTCTCTCCTCCCCTCTGCTTTCATTCAACGAAGCTCAATCTCGCTTCTAGCTCTTGTTGCAAGTGTTTATGTGCTTGAACCTAAAAGTGTGCAAGTGTTTATCACTCCTTTGGTCAAGCTGCCTCTATTGATGGCCCTACTAGACATCCCACCATTCCCTAAACCTGTGGACATGTTGAATACCTTGGTGGTGTCTGCTACGTTTTTCTCCTCCTCCTCCACGTCTCTTGCCTCATCTGTGAGGAGTTTACATTCCTCGACAAAGTTGAAGGTAGAGGTTGGCCCTTCAAGCAATGGAGGGCGTAAGAGGATCCCACCTTTTCCAAAGGGTGGTCTTGTGCTAGCTTATTCTAGCTAGTGATCTAAACAAGTCCTAACTTCTCTTGAGTTTTTACCACCCCGAGTCACCAATCAACCAAGTGATGAACCCGCATAGTCCTCTCATTCATTGAGGTATACATGGCACTCCTCGACAAAGCGCGGTGATTAACTTTGATGAAGTTTTGGCCTTGTCGCATGCATCTTTTGAATTCGACTATGATCCACAAGAGTCGAGCGGAGAAGACCTTGCAAGGGCTTCTTCCTTATCCCTTGTTGTGGGAGGGTCATAAGCTCCTCCCCTTAATATTCCACCACTACAGGCTCATTCGCCTTCCCCTTATGATGATCTAGATTGGGAAGTAGATGACCTCTTGGTTGATGAGTGTTAGGGGGAGGCCTCTTCTTTATCTTTAGATTAGATGTGTGTATATGTTGTGATGTGTTCCTACATGCCTATGTTAGGTGTTCCTAGATGACCCTTGCCACCCTTGTTGGTGCTTGGATATAGGAGTGATTTTGTGTTGTAAACCTTCTGCTATTTGTATCATCATTCTTCCTCTGTTATGTTCTTTGACTTTTGACAAATTGGGGACTATGCAAAGCATTGGGGGAATTTAGGCTCCCCTTCCATGTTGACCCAATTTTATTTTTTACTTTGTATTATTGTGCATTCTTCACATGGTTTGATATAGTAGGGGGCTGATGACAGTTCATTTATATACTACTATTATTATACTTATATATATTTATGAGCAACTCTGACCCCGAAATATCATATCACCCCTGTGTCTCTTGTTCGTTATGTTGCTTTTTCTCTTTTGCTCTTTTCTTATTTCTCTTTTCTTTGCTTGAATTGTCCCTTGTATGCATGACAATCAAGCAGCTTATGTTGGTGTAATTAAATGGGGTCTTGTACCTTGTCCTAGGTCATAATTACACCTTAGTTGTTTACTTAGGACCACATAGAGGTTGTTGGAGAATCTCCACTTTTGCGGACTTGACATGTCATTACCTCATCACTTCCACCTTTTGTGGACACGTCATGTGATTATCTCTCCACCTTGTGTGGAGTGATAGGTTTTCCTAGTTGTCTCATGTCATAAGATTATGACACTTGTCATAATCTTATGCCCTTCTATGTTCTCACCTTGGCTATATAACCAAGGGGTCTCTCTCATTGTAATTAATCATAATCATTGATCATATCATATCATATTAATGACATTGAATATAGTTTATTCTTGTCATATCATTTTCTCTCTTTCTTGTGCTTTCCATTTGGTTCATAGATCTTGGGTTGCAGTCATAGCCAATTCTAACACTTTCAAAATGCTTTGATTTTTAGAAAATACATTCATTGCCAATGAATCTTTCCTCAAAAATCCTCCCAAGTCTTTTTTCAAAAATTACATTCTTGACTTGGACCCCTAATGGAACATGTTTTCTTCATCATGGGTTCTTAAAGAAAGAAACTTGAGAACTTTCCTCTGGGGTGGGAACATCCTTTTCCTACGGGAGAATCCTTGACCTTCCCCTCACGAGGGAGAATTTTCTTCCTTTCGAATTCCTTGATGAAGTGAACATCTTTCAAAAGGATTCCTTGATGATGATTTGATTTTAGAAAAAATGTCTCTTCTACACTTTCAAATAGCCTATCCCTTGAGTGGACAAACCTTCCAACTTGTCAAAGGTATGCATGACTGTACACTTATTTTCATGTGTGGCCACTCTATTTTTTGACATGTTTTATCTGTAGATTAACATGTCACTTTGTAGGTGCACCTGTAAAGCCACTTTCCAATCTAACTCTATGGAGTCCCCTTACATTTGGGCTTCCTTCATGAGAGAGAACTTGGGGTTGCCTCCTTGCAGGTCTACAGGCCTGTAAGCCTTACTTCATTGGGCTTCCTTCATGAGAGAGAACTTGGGGGTTTCCTCCTCATAGGTCTGTGGGCCTATGAGATGCTTTCATCGTGCGATATTTGTCCATTGTTGGTCTAAGGGCCTTCAATGTACTTTGTGCAACTTCATAGTTCTGCGGGGCTATGGAGTCATTTTGTTTGAAACTCCTTAGGGAGAGTACCTATGGAGTCCTTTGCCTGCCTTCCACTTTCGAGTTTTCCAGATTGCGGTCTACTTCTTTGACAGTTCAGGTATACATTTTGTGTGAACCCCAATCCTAATACCTGCAAAACAATAAGAACAAACACATTAAATTTGAGATTGCAAGTAATAACAAGGATTCCCCATTAAATCCATTAACACAGCTCAAATTAGGAAAATAAATAATGAAGAACACAATGAAAATAAAAAACTAAAGATTGAATCCTAATTGAACTAGTAAACTTATGATTCCATTGGGGAATTGGTGCCAATTTGATGTGAAAATTGGCCCTTTCCCAATTCCTATGATGCAAGATTGATGTGATGAAGAGATTTGATCCACTTTGTTGATGTTGAAGAGTGCTCCAAGCTAAAAACTTGCATAATCTAGCTAAGATTCAAAAATGATGGATGAAATTTGATAGATATTTGAGCATGGTAACTTTGCATAATTTGTGGATGATAAAATGAGGATATGAGCTTATTTATAAATGCCAAGATGGATGAATGTCCAAATTTGAGCAATGTGGAACTAACATTCATCCAATGGAAAGATGCCACTTGTCAACCTATGAATGGATGGAGGATGTGCAAGATTTTGGGGATTGTGCCAATAAATGCATATTTTTGAATTTCAAATTTGTTGAAATGACTGCAAGAGGGAAGGAAATGCAATAATGCCACTTGGCTCAAGGAAAGGACATGTAAGATGGAGTAAATGCCTTGTTGGGTGTACATGTCAACTTGGAATTTGAATTCAAACTTGGAATATTCCAAAAGTGCCTTGTTGAGGAAAATAGAGGATTTAATAAATCAATTAAATCTATTTTCATGTGCAAGGGGAAAAGCTAGAGGATAGGGACATGAATTAGAATTAAATTAATCAAGGGTTAATTAATTTAATAGGAGATTAGGTGATGTGACTTATTTGACTTAGATTTTAGGATTTATTTAAATCAAATATGAGAGAATGTGATAAGAGATTAATTAAATAAATATTTTGATTTATTTAATTAAAAGAGATGATGTTAGACTTAAATTAAATAAGGTTTTAATTTATTTAATTTAATAGATAGAATTTAGAGATTTAATCAAATAAAATTATTTATTTAGTTAAATAGGGATAATTAGATCAAATGATTAATTTAATTATCGAGAAAAGGTGACTTAATTAGATAATTGATTTATTTAATTAAGAGAGGAATATTGATGAATTTAATCAGATAGGGGATTTTGATTAAATGGTTAGACCGAGGGATGATTCAGCATGAAATGATGTTAGTAGTCAGGATCAGGTGCATAATGTCAATCAGTACATTTTACGTGTCTACACATTTGTAACCCTACTGACTCTTCGATCTACTTTATCGAACACATCGATATTTGTGCTCGTTAAAGTGAGGGAAAAATGTATAGGAGTGAATTTGCACCCCTTGGGAAAATTCCCCTTTCACATACTTCAAAGACCTTAGAAAATCAAATCCGAAGGTGAAATTCCACATCACTCATCTTCCTTCCATCCACTTGGCATATGTCTTGTGTGTCAGTGAGATAATATTTTTCGAGAATGCACACGTGACACACATACGTCTATGTGATGCGCTGCCATCCCTAACAGATTCCTACATCTGAAGTCGACAAAGGCATTAAACACTTGATTTGGGCTGAATTGTAATGTTCCTCTTGAACCAACTGACCTAAAAAATGAATTATTCTTCCTCATACCACCTTCAAAAACACTATTCACTCATTCATTCCATCTTTTAGTGATCCTCTATACTCTTTAGCAATTCTCTACACATTCTTCTTGCATTTACTTTCACTCTCAAGCAACATTCCAACCTTCCATTGTGAGCATTGCATTAGCTTTGAAGCTCCATCAACTCCACATTGCAAGTGTGAGGCAACTTTTGAAGTGTGGGCTTGGAGTCTTGCGAGACCTCCCTTCATCACCATTGTGACTGTGGTGACTTTTCCAAGTCCATTCCTTTCTTTCTCCTTCCATTGGCTAGTGAGCTTTTGGTTGGAGGTGGTAATGCTTCACTCCTCTCCTTTGTGGTTTGATAGAGTAGCATTATATTGTTTGTAGTGTTCATTTCTATTTCTTCTTTCCTTTATCACATATTCTACTCCATTGCTTTTTGGCTATCCATGGAGGTGGAAACACCAAAACGAGGGTCTATCTGAGGTAGGCCCCTATACAACCCCCAACAATTTTCCCTCTTACTTATGTGTAGGTGGATGTGCGTGTGGAGCTAGCTAGCGAACTGGCGCTTTTGTGAGATTATCTTCATCACCCTAGCCCTTATTTACTTGTTTTATTATTTTCATCTTTACTTTTTGTACTTCATTATATTGTCACTTTCTTTAAAGTCCATCAGCTAGGTTGTCAGTACATTTTTAGGAACTTTTTACTATGACATTTTCTGACCGTACAAATGCCAAAATGCTTGAGAGATGCTAGCGCGTCGTGCTGCCATCCTCGAACAGAGAGCTATATGAGGAATCGGTAATAATAACACATGAACACATTTAGAACATACGAACCAAAATGCATTCTTCATTATTTTAATGAAATTATACAATTCCAAAAACCCTTATATACATAGCGTCAAACTAAAAGTACTCATATAAATTTCTCCAAAAAGTTCTCAAATTTTTTCTCTTTGTAAGAGTCCCCTTGCAATACAAATAGTCTTGTATTTATAGAATTTTCTTGATAATGACCTATTAACCACGTATTAACTACCTAATAACTACCTTTTTTAACATAATAATTTAAAAATAAACTTTATTTGGATTAAATTTTATTCATCTTTTCTTTAAAAAAGCCTTATTTTCTAATTTCAAATTACAATAAATAACATATATCACTTTGTAAAAAGGTAATTTGAGACCCATAGCTTCAAAAAAGACCAAGTTCTTATTTTTTCTATAGCAGGTATTGCATTTTCTCCCAATCTATGAATCATATAATCACTAGTAATTTGGTCTTCGAAGACAAGCACTCTAAATGCATCTATTGAGCATCTTTTTCTTCCATGGACCATATCAACTTCACTAAATGCTTTGTCATCCTTTTAATTAGTTCTAACTTTTCAGCATTGGCTTCTTCAAGAATTTGAAATTCTTGGTGCTTTTTATTTATTCCCAAAAATTAAATAAACTCTATTGATGATAGAAAATCGAGATCAAAACTAATATCATGATCAATCTTGTTTTCTTTCATGTCAAACGTCCAAAGTGTATTACATTAGATTCCACGTACTTTGAAACACTTTCTTCTTCATGCCCCATATAGATGGGTGTCCATCCATATGCCCACTTAAATGATCCATCACATAAAATCTCAATGCAATCTAGATACATAGACAAATTAGAATGGTGGTGGTAAGTGTGACACTCTTCTTCACAGTTTACATTTGCTTTGGAAGTTTCAAAAAAAAATATTTTGTTCATATCCTAAAAATTTTCATGTCATAAGACAAAATTGCTTTGAGGTTTTTTATCAAAAATATTGTGTGCCTTGCCTATACTTCCACATTTGTTGGCATGTTTTCCATGAGCCTACAACTATAATATTTAACAAAAAATCTTATTATATTATGCTTTAATGGATATTATACTTTAACCTTGCATTGTTAGCTCTGTACTTGTGAAGAACTTTCAATACATTCGTTTTGTGAATATTCTACAATCATGATGCCCATGAAACCATATCATGCATTTTTATTACGGTGGTTGCAATACCACTACACGAATTGAATATATTTTCTTAAAATTTTCTAAGACTTCTATTTATGTAAAGAACTTAAGTGTCGGATAGTTAAATTATTCTTTTATTATCGGTATTAAACGGTCACTTTATAACTTATCGGCAATGTGGAGTAAGTTGCAAACTTGAATAAATTGACAATCAACTTTAGTTTACACTCATCATCCACAATTAGAGGAGGATTATTAATTAATTGCCGACCTATACAAAACTACCAATAAAATTTTGTTTAGCATTTTGAGCAGACTTCCTAACCTATACGTCATCATTGATTAATTCTTTATTGGTGCTTTGAGTAGACTTATTAACCCATATATTATCTTTGACCAGTTTAAGTGAAATCATTAATTTTTATTTTCTATCAGCACGTTGATAGAAGTTGCAAACCGGTGAAAAAGTACCGACAAATTTTAGTTGGAGCAAATGGCTTTTCCCTTCTTCTTATCATTGGAATTTTAAAACTTTAGTGGAGATAAATGATGCTATTAGAACAAATCCATTTTGTTCATATTTTTCCTTGAAAAACACCCAACAAATCTGCAAGAACGGTGAACAAGGATGTATGCATAAATTTTTCCTTGATCAATATTTTCCTTCAAATACTTTCATGTTATGCAAATAACGTCATAAACCTCCTACTAAACCATTTTCTCTAACTGCTATGAAACTCCATATTTAATTATTTTTTAAATCATCCAATGAAAATTTGAAATTGTAAAATATCTTAAATCAGAAAGTGTCTTGACCTCCAAACTTGTGTGAAATTAGGAGAAATTAAGTCATAAACTCCTCTATAAAATTATTTTGCATCAAGTCTTACAAATTTTCTTTAATTGTTTTCATGATTTGTCATATTGTGTGGCTGCAATGAAGGATTTTTGGATGAAACAGAGGATGATTCTCCTTCAAATCAATGTATCTTTTCGCATAAACCAAATAAATTATGACCCTTAAAAGATAAATGAAGACAATGAATGATGTGGAAAACACATAACACTATCAATTCACAACTAAAATCAGCTCATCAATGGTGTTTGTTGCATGACAACATTTATCGTTTTGATACATAAAATTTAAATTTTGTGGCATCAAAACAAGGCTAACATTATCAAAATTTTGGAAATTTTTTTATCCCTATCATAATTTTGCAAGGAATTTGAGTTTTCGTGTAAAAATAAGATTTAAATTGTCAATTTTGTAAAAATTGTAAAAATCTTCACGAGTTATAAATGGAAGATTTTGGCATCTGATCTTCACAAACTTGTAAAATTTTCTCTAACGCATTTTGTTAGTGTAAATAGATATTTTACCTAACTAGTTAATCAGTTGGTCATATTACATGTTAAGTTCACTTAGGTCTTAGGCATATTTCTAGAAGTCTTAGTTGTCTAGATAAGATCTTATCACATCTTATCTTTGTAACTGCTATTTAATTCTAGTATCCTAGGTCATTTAATAATTATTAAGTCATTTAATTTTTTGCATTAGGTAGTTATTCACACCTTGTCTATATAAGCAAGGTCACTTTACACTTTTGTTTAACATATCTCATCATCATATTTTATATATCTTAATATCAAGAAAACTCATTTCTTGCATACTCTCTTGTGGAAGGTTTTCATTATTTTATAGGTGGTCTTGGGTATAGAGCTAATCTTTAGGTCCTAAATGGTAGGAGTGTGAGTGGCTCCTACATGGCAACAAGTCCATGGCCATGCAAAATCATTCTTAGATATGAGGGTAGAGTTATTTTTAGATGAGAGATCTTGGTGTTTTAGTAAGGTTGATTATGCTCTTCTCTTGCACCATATGGTGATCTAGAGAATTAGAATAACTTTAAAAAAACACAAAATTTGGGGTTTCCTTTTTGTGGCTTTGTATTTTAGGTTTTTTTTGGAGCATTTTGGATCAAAATAGGCCCTTCCATTGAATCTATAAGGCCCAACATTTTCATATAAAATATTTCATAGTTTGAAGAAAAAAATTGATGATTTTTTTAAATTTTCAAGCAATTATCTTAAATTTGGCGATCAAATGACCATCACAGAGGAGTATGTCAAATTTGATGATCAAACAGTTGTCATACTAGCGCTCATCCTAGTCCACCTACTTCTGGTCACATGGGGCGACCACCTACCAACATTAGGGGGCTTAATTTTGGCCCCTCAAACCTTAATTGGGGAGTTTTTTAATTGTCATAACTTTTGACTCGGGTATTAGATTTTGGCGAACAAGACATCATTTGAAAGAATATTTTTAGGGGGAATATATTTCAACACTAATCATTTTTGGGAGTAAACTTGTATCTTACATTGATTTTTATCATCATTAGATTATGTTTAAAAACTATAAAATTAAATGTACTTATTATGGGGGTAATCAACATGGGGATGAATTTTATCCTCACACATCATATAATCTCCTTCAACTTATGTTCAAGATCAAAAAACACTTATCACCTAATGCTACATCCAAATCCAAAGTTGATATATACATGGCTTCCAATGATTTTATGCACCAAGATATTCATATTGATTTTCCATATTTTCCACATTGGGATACATTTCTACTAGAAATATCATCTATGTTTGTAGAATTCCACATTTCAAATTTGGAAGACACTATTGAAGACATCCATCTTCTATTTGATGGTAG
>VDFB02349126.1:0-11949 GCA_007258455.2 Sequoia sempervirens
GTGTTGCATGAAGAAGCTGACTTAAGATTGTGTGTTGAATGAAGATACTTACAATGTATTTTGCAAGATGGTATGACAGAATTGAGTGTTGTGGTCTTTTGAGTATGGTACAGTGATCTAAGTAGGTTGCTACAGCAGTCATGAGAACTATGTATGTTCATGGGATATGCTCTATTATTTGTGTTTCAATGAAGGAAGGTGACTGGTAGTATTAACCTCATCATGTATGGCTAGGACTTATTTTTGAACTTTGAAATTGAGTGTTGTGTGTGAAAGTGAGTGCAAGTTATATAAATGAAAATTGCTTGAATTCATGTTTTGGTAGAAACAAAAGGAGAGAGCTTTGGTATGCTGCCTTGAAGATAGATTATATGCATGATTTTTTTAAGTTTCTAATTTTGAAGTGGGAGTTATTGCACAAGTTGTTACTGCTGATTTCTCTGATAATTTATGTGCATTTAAAGTATGTGAAGTTATACAATATGTCTATTGCACTATTGCTCTATTTGCAGCCGGTTCTTATGGTACTTGGTTGGCTTCTCAGTTGTGTTTTCTGGCATTGCACATTCTTCTCCTCTATCCTTTGTCATTGAGGAAAAAAGGGGGAGAGTCATTTTTGTTTTGCCATCAAGGACAAAGGGGGAGTTTGTTGGATCTCAGTTGTGATCATATAGTTTGTCCTTGATGTCAAAATCCCTTTCAGTTGGTTCTCTTTGATGATCAGTCTCAGTTTGGATCTTTATGATTTATTATGGCACTTCTTTGATGTCTCTTGGCTATTATAGAAAGTTAGTTGTTATGGTTCAATTTCATGGTGATGAGTTTTCTAGTTCAAGTTATGAATGCTACATCTTTTACTGACAGAGTTTGAAAGATGGTTTCTTTGTCAGAATGGTTCTCCTTGCATATCACAGGCTTTGGTTGTTTCTCTTTCAAGGTTAGTCATATCGGAGTGAAAATGGTAGGGTCTTCCTGATCCACTTTGAAATGCCTGAGTTGCCTATTCGGCAAGACATTTCAGATGTCATGGCGATTGAATTTAACATACAAGCTGCTTTCGGCATAACATTAGCGTTTTCTTGGCGACTGGCTCAAGAAAGGTTATTTCAGCAAGACTTGTCTTTAGTTTCAGTGACAGAAAAGTGTTCTCTATCGGCATATGTTATTTCATCGGTATGTGGTCTCAGCGATATTGGTATGTCACACCGATCAAAGATTAAAATGGATGCGTATTGGCAAGAGTCATGGTTTTCAGAATAGGTCTCGGTGAAGTGGTTTTGTCTCGCCGACATCACATATGGGATTCACTTCGGCCAGACTTGGAGTATTTTGTTTAGCATCCCAACAAAAAGGTAATGTCTCCCCGACAAGTGTGGAAGTCTATTGGTGTGAGTTGTGGCTATCGATAGAACATCTTAGCTAGTCCTTCTTGTCTTACCAACTTGTGCTCAAAAGGTTTTATCTATTTTTTGGGAGGAGTCTCACAGAACAACTCTTTGAGAGAACTTCGGCCAAACTAAGCGGTATCAGGCTAAGGTCTTGGTGATTTCACTGGGTCTCACCGACTAATGCTTGTGGAAGGCTTTCGGCAAGAGGTTTGTAATGTCTTAGTGACTCAGAGTGGATAAAGCATTTCGGTATGACTCATGTGCATCAAAGAAAGGTCTTGGTGAATTTGATTTGTTACACCGACCGAAAACATAAAGATAGTCTCTTTGGTAAGAGCTAGGGTTTTCGGCGAGAAGTCTCAGCGAGTGACCTTCGGTCTCGCCAATGAAACATAAATGGACTTCGTCGGCGTAAGATCTGGATTGTCTTAGTGACACACAAGTGGATGAAGACTTTCGGAAAGACATGGTGTGCTCTACAAGAGGTCTCCTCAACTTTGATATTTCTCACCGATGGAATTCAAAAGGACTTTATCGGTGTGAGTTTTGTTCTCTCTTGGCAATTTGAGGTGAATTCGGGGTGTTTCGGTATAATGAAGATATCTATATGAGGTCTCCCCGAAAGCGATATGTCATGGCGACAGGAATGAAAACGTGAGCTTTCGGTAAGACACAGGATGCTCTATGAGATGTCACCCCGACTACACATTGTCTTGGCGAAGGCAGATGAAGGACACATCTCGGTGTAAGTGTGCTCTTGTCTTGGTGACTTGGAAATGATAGTCTTTGTTGAAACACAGCGAAATCTACAAAGCGTCTCCCTGATAGCAGGATGTCATAGCGACAGATAAAAGGATGCATTTGGTGAGAGAATCTTTAGGCTACAGTGATAGCAAATGAATAATACTCTAAGTAAGCCTATTGATGAGACGTCATGTATTCATTATGTGTTCTTCCCGACTATGATAGGCTCTTGGCAAAAGTGATATCTAAAGGGATTGTCTGGCGATTTAATTGCCTTCAGCTGAACTATATGGTTGTCTCAGTGAATAGTTACGAAGACTCAAAACTCTGTGGTCATCATCATGGATTGGCATCAAATCTCAGAACGGTTACATAACAGGATATTCATCGAGTTTTCTTTTTGAGCTATTGCATTTTTTATTTAATGAATTTTCTAAGTATAGTTGCATGCAGACTTCTTTGGTTGGTATCGAATCTCTGGAAAATATTCTCTGAGATTTAAGAGGATATGATTTTTTGTTTGTGGGCTGTCATGACTTTGATGAAAATCTTTCAGTTACAATTTGAAGTCTCCTGATTTAGCGCAGAAATTAAAAGCTCTATGGATAGGCATTTCTCTGATTTTTACCATAATCTACAGATCATTATGAATCAACTTTATATTCAAAAATTAGTAAGAGAATTTGAGAATCTGGTGAAAATTGCTTGTTGAAGATCTCTTCGTAACTGACACACTTGGAATGTATCTAAAAACCAATGTTGAAAATAGTGAATGTGCTGCTGGCCTATAATTTTGAGAGATAGTTATTTTGGCCGTAATCAAGAGAGGGAACTGGATGTAATACTGGGACATTGCTCCTAGAGTATTAGAAGCAGAGTGTTATGAACTTAACTATAAACAGAGAGATCCTCTGATATATTTTTATTGTAATTATGTAATCTGAGTAAGGGGTTGGTGCTCCTTGAGATTGTTGTCTCTAAATGAGGGGTTGGTGCTCCTTGAGTTGGTGCTTAGAAATTTAGCCTATAAGGCATTGTTAACAGTGGTTTTGAAGATTAAGCCAGTAAGGCAGTTTAGGAGTGGTTTTTCTACCCCAGGAGGGTTTTCCACTTGGCAAATCTTTTGTATCTTGGTTCTTCTGTGTGCTCTCTACTTTACTATGTTGTTGTTATTTCTGTTCACTGTTAGGTTTATTACTTTTCTCAATTCTATTTATGAATGATTACATTCAACTCATGAATGCATTAATTAGAATAATATTGAGATCAAATCTGACTATGTTTTTTTTGAATATGTAGGTGGTCCAAATGCTGTTGAACCAGATTCACCCCCTCTTAGTGTCATTTTAACTCCAACATATATTGTTGGGGGGTTTCTTGATTGAGTGATTTGGGGGGATCTCTTGGTGCATTGCTTTGATTTTTTTTCTTGTACTCTTCTTTTCATGGATCATTCTAAGGTTCCTTTGCTCACATCATATAATTATTCAACATGCCATCAAAATGCATGAAGTATTCTAATAACTGATGGTCACTCTCTATATGTTGAAAATAAGGTACTTGACCCTACAGATGCAAATAAAAAAAATGGATTATTGAACATACCAAAGCTCTTGGATGTCTTTGTAAACTAGTTTCTAAAGATTTGTTGTTTCAAATTGAATCATGTAAGAATTCTCATGAAGCTTGGCACAAATTGAAAATTTTGCATGGTACTATAGGTGAAGTAAGAGGCTATCAAATTGATAATGAACTAATGAGCCTTGATCCTAAGAACATTGATAACATCTAGGACTACACCACTAAGGTTGATGATCTAAGAGAGCAATGTAAAGTATGTAGAATTGATAAAATGGGCATTTAGTTGGTCTATAATACATTAAACAAACTTGGTCCTGATTATGTTGCTTTTGTTTCTAGCTTTCATACTCAGATTTACTATGGGGTCTTCATATACTACACCTTCATTTGCATCATTTTTTGAGATGTTATTGCATGAGCAACAAAAGCTTATATTGATGGGTCTCATCAAGTCATCTAAATCTAAGGCATTATTGGCTAGTTAGGTGAAAGAATCAAGACATACTAATAAGAAATCAAAGAAATCAAAGAAATCAAAGAATAAATTCTCTTCCAAAGATAAATCATCTAAGGAGAATCCTACTTGTTAATATTGAAAGAAACTTGGACATGATGAACATTGTTGTTATAAGAAGGATATTGATGAGTTGAAAATTCTTCTAAAAAAGAATCAGATTGATTTTCCTTCTAGAATGTTTGAGTCACCTTCTTCTTCTTCTTCAAAATAGTCTAATAAGGACAAAGGTCATGCTAGTTTGGCTTCTACATCAAGAAATAAATGGAAAGCTCTTTGTGCTTCTATAGGTCATGGACCAGGGAGATGGCTTCTAGATTCAAGAGCATCTCATCATATGGCATCTTCACAGTCTATATTCTCTTTTGTTGAGCCATGTACTATGTCTTCTATTTTAATGGGAAACAATACATACATAGTGCAATTGGGAAGGGATCTATTGATATTTGGAAGGGAACTTTGAATGATGTTTTGTGTGTACCTCATTTTTCAAACAATCTTCTTTCCACTTATCAGATTGCACATGGTGGAGATAGGAGGACTATAGAATTCACTTGATTCAGTTATCATTAGAGACTTGGGGAGTGGAGAGATTATTGCTATTGGGATGGTTGATCATTCATATCGGTTATATACCTTTTCATATTTTACTTATGTTGATGACATTGTTCCTTTGGTAGTTGATCACACTTCTAGTGTGAACCATGATTTAGAGGGGACATTTGGATTCTTGAACTTGTTGAATGCACAAGACAACTGGGGGTGTGAATCACTTGTATCTTAAAACTTCAAAATACTCACAAACATTCAAATCCACATTAATTAAACTTACCCTTAATTTGTTAGAATGATTATTCATGAAAGAAGATAATAGAACTAGAACCAAATCAACACCATACACAAAGAAACACTAGATTTATGTGGAAAACTCAAGATGGGAAAAACTATGGTGAGGATTAGCTCACAATATAAGTAATGTCAACACTGATTACAAAGGGCTCACTGTTAGAGGGCTCACTTCCCAAAATAAAGAAACACTCACTGCCAAAATAGAAAAGAAGATAGAGAAGAGTGTTATAATAAGAAATCCATCTCAATGCAACAAAAAAATCCACCATAGCATCACCAACACATTCAAAATCTTACTGAAGAATTGTAGACACCTTCTACTCACTGTATCTAGTAATCTAACACATGAAAGTTCACACTACACTGCTCAAATTTGCACCTCACAACTCTAGAATTCACATCATTTGCATCACACACATATATCTTCGCATCCCTCAACAACTCAACACATATTTATACCATATTCAACCTTGAAAACATTCTCCAAGGTTAGCTATGCACCTCAACCGTGCAAATTCAAATTAGGTTGGCACAAAACAATTCCCGTGGTGGGAAGGAATGAACTCAAACCAAAACATACTTTAGCTAGGACCTAAATCACTCATACACACCATGCCACACTTCCACAAACACCAAAGCAACTCAAAAATTAGTGTAAATTTCCAAGGTCGGTCAAACGTATGTTAACAACTTTAGCATTTAAGTACATGCTTCCTCAAATTCAAAAGATGACTCATAAAAACCACATAAAACTTGAACAAAATCTAGAATATTCTGCAAACATCCTAAAATTCAACAAATTCCTTCGTAACAATTTTCACTTCAAGAATGTACACACCTGATACACTCAAATGATTCTGCCATGCACTGTAACTCAAGAAACTAAATTAAAGTTCCAAACCTCAAACAACTTCAACTAAACAAAGATACAAACACTATCAAAACCCTTCCAAATTTGCAAGACCTAAAACCACTCTACGGAGAAATATGGAGAAAAAACATTTCTCCCAGACATCTCTACAATACACAATTCAGACACTGGTGAACATAAATTTTCCTACACAATGATTCAACATACCAAATTATGAATGCAACACCCTTGAATGCCTCTGAAAATCATATCAAAACCACACAAGCAGATCTTCAACATAGAAGAAATGTCGAGCCAAACCATAACACTACACTACAACATATAACACCACTGCAACACATTATTTCCTCTTTTGATTCATTTTTTCTCAAAAGAACTTAGAAACCAAGCACCAGAAACATATCATATATTCAGAAGCACATCAACCATACATCCATAGAATGAAGCTTATCAAAGAAACACTAGAGCTTGACACCAGTAGCTTGCTAATGACAACATAATGCAACTAATCAAAGCATCATCAGAGAAAACATCATCTAAATACCAACTATACATCCTAACAAACTCCTCATACAATTGGCACCAATGACAACATATAATATTGTTGACATCAATGAAAACACCAACTACACATAATTGTAACAATATCTCCCTTTGTTATCGATGACAACACATGATGTGAAAAATCATCAATCAACAAGACAGACAACATTGATCACCAACATATTGCTCCATACCAACTCTTTCTCTTT
This sequence comes from Sequoia sempervirens, assembly GCA_007258455.2. Lineage (NCBI taxonomy): Eukaryota > Viridiplantae > Streptophyta > Pinopsida > Cupressales > Cupressaceae > Sequoia > Sequoia sempervirens. The sequence continues at coordinate 6,700 of VDFB02349126.1, forward strand.
TCTTTTACTTTCTCCCCCTTACACAACTAGCTCATTACTCTCTTTTTGATAACTGTCACTTTTCTCTCCCCCTTTGTATCCTATCTTTTTCACATGACTCTCTCCTCCTTTGACATCAATGGAAAAGGGAAAAATATTTGCATCACTCATTCTCCCATTTTTGCATTAATCATATTGTTCACCACTGCTTTGCAACTTCCTTTCCTTTATTGTTTTGCATTCTCCCCCTTAGGAGCACACACCAAACTGCATCAATCAAAAACCACTCATAATGACAACACTCACTCATCCTCACTACAACAACCAAAAATGCCACTACCTACTGCCCTTGAGAGGTAGCCATCAACACCAGTCTAGACCAAAGAATGAATCTTGAGATCCACTAGACTGACGCATTTCCTTATGCAGATAGTTTAAAGAAGGAGGGGAAATAACCCCCAACTTCTCCCGAAGATACTCAAAAGTATCCTTAGGAAGATCCTTAGTGAATATGTCAGCAACCCGATCCTTTGTAGGCACATATTTGAGCTTCACTTCATTATCCGCAACCTTCTCTCTCAAAAAGTGATATTGGATTGAGATATGCTTTGTCCTTGAATGCATTATCGAATTCTTTAATATATTGATAGCACTTGTATTATCATAGAAGATAGAAATTGGTTCATCATATACCACTATATGATATCCTTTAATTTTTTCCTCATCAACAAAAATTGTGTGCAACAAGATGCTACTGCAATATATTATGCCTCTATAGTAGATAAAGACATTGAATCTTGTTTCTTGCTTAGCCATGACACCAATCTGCATCTAACAAAGAATGTACCACCACTTGTACTTTTCCTATCATTTACACAACCAACCCAATCTACATCTGTGTAAGCACTTATAGTAAATTCAGTATCCTTTGGATACCACAAGATATGATTTGGAGTGCCCTTCAAGTATATGAATATCCTCTTTATTGTTGCAACTTGTGACTCTCTAGGATCTTCTTGAAATCTAGCCACAAGAGAAACTACATGCATGATATATGGTCTAGTAACAGTTAGTTATAACAATCCTCTAATCAGTGATCTATACTTGCTCTAATTAGCCTTAGGAGATTCATCATTCTTTCCCATCTTGCAACTAGTAACCATAGGGGTTCATACTGGTGTAGAATGTTCCATCTCAAAAAAAATTAACATTTCCTTGACATACTTTGATTGTGAAATGGAAATACCTTTATCTGTCTAATTGATTTGTAGCCCAAGAAAGAAATTCATCTCCCCAAACATTGACATTTCAAATTCTTTATGCATCTCTTCAAAAACAAATTGCATATAGGTTCATTTCCTCCAAAAATTATGTCATCAACATACACAACCACAATCAAGATTTGATCTTTTTCAACTTTGAGGTAAATATTTCTATCTATGGTACCTTTATTGAATCCTTGTTGTAACAAGTACATTTCTAACCTTTTATGCTAAGATTTGGGAGCTTGATTCAACCCATATAATGCCTTCTTCAATCTGCAAACCATGTCTAGTTTGTCTGATAATTGAAATCCTTTTGGTTGTTCTATGTATACCTCTTCTTCCAATTCACCATTGAAGAAAGCAGACTTCACATCCATTTGATATACTTTAAAATCCTTATGTCCTGCAAATTCTAAAAACATCCTGATAGCTTCCATTCTTACCACCAAATCAAATGTCTTCTCAAAATCTATTCCTTCTACTTGTGAGTAACCTTTACACACAAGCCTTGCCTTGTCTCTTACCACTTCTCCATTCTCATTCAGTTTGTTTCAAAACACCCACTTAGTTCTAATCACGTTCTTATTTTTTGGTCTTGGGAAAATTTCCCAAGTCTGGTTCTTCTCAATCTACATTAGTTCTTCTTCCATAGCCTTGATCCAATACTCATCCTTGCATGCTTCAATCACTGTTTTAGGTTTAACTTCATAAAGTAAACACATATTTACCTATTCTTCAATAGCTTTCCTTCTTGTCAATACACCTTTTCTCTTATCACCAATGATATGTTCTTCAGAATGATTCTTCTACACATACTTAGGATTTTTAGGAATCATTTCCAAAGCTTCTTCCTCTTCAATCTGCACTTCTTTTTCCTTGGATTTTTCTTCTTCTCTACAAGAAAACTCATCTAATTCATATCCATCTTTCACCACTAGATTATTTTTTAGATCTTCATCAACCTTGACACTTGCAATCTAAAAAATATTTCTTAGCCTCATGTTGTAGTACCAGTAAGCTTTTATTTTAGAAGAATATCCAAGGAAGATACCTTCATCAGACCTTGCATCAAACTTTCCTAATTTTTCTTCATCTCTTCTCATATAGCATTTGCTTCCAAACACTCTGAAGTATTTGACAGTAGGAATCCTTTCATACCATAGCTAATATGGAGTATTTGTGTTGTTTTCTCTTTCTTGCAATATGTGAAATATGTAAATAGTAGTATGAATTTCTTCTCTCTAGTAGACTTATGGTATATTTTCTTCTTTCATCATTGTCCTTGCAGCTTCTTGAATAGTCTTATTCTTTCTTTCAACTACTCCATTCTATTGAAGGGTCCTAGGGGCAGACAAATGCCTCTTTATTCCATGATTCTCACAAAAGATGTTGAATTCATTGGAGGTGAACTCTACACCTTTGTCAGACCTCAAACATTTTATTTTTATGTTCATTTCATTCTCAACCATAACTTTGAATTCTTTAAACATATCTAGAGCTTTTTATTTTTCTTTGAGAAAAGTAACCCATGTCATTCTAGAATAATCATAAATTAATAACATGAAATACCTATCACCTTGAAGACTTCTTACTCTGGTAGGACCACAAAGATATGTATGCACCAATTCCAACAATTTGGTAGAAGGTTATTCTTTGATTTTGAAACTTCTTGCTTGCTTTCCAACTTGACATTCCTTACAGATAACATTGATAGGCTTTGTAATCTTTAGCATATCTCTCACAACTTGAACTGAACTTATTCTCACTAGGCTATCAAAATTGATGTGACACATTCTTCTATGTCAACCAACTCTCATTGATCTAATTCATGAAATAATAACCATCAACACCTTTGAGATGATAGACATTCCTATCTATCCTTCTTCCAGCAACAATCACAGTCTCAGAGCCTTTTCTGATCTCATAGCCATCATCTTGAAATGTAAGATTTTATCCTTTGCTACACATTTGTCTAAAACTCAAGAGGTTATGTCTTAAACCCTTAACATAAAGAACATCATCAATGTTATGCTTTCCATCAAAACTGATTGAACCTTTTCCACATATCTTAGCAAATGTATCATCACCAAACCTAACTAGTCCTCCATATTTTTCAAGTTTAACAAACTTACTCTTATCAATAGTCATATGATTAGATCATCCACTATCAATGATCTTGTAGTTCTTCTCCTGTCTAGCATGAAAAGTAGACACCAAGGTGCCTTCAATATTAGTAATTTTTTCCAGAGCTCTTTCCTTCACACATCTTTCAGACTTAGCAAATTTAGCTTCATCTTGTAAATCCATGAACAAGAATTCACCATCCTCATCATCCCCATAATCAGATTCATCATCATATATACTTGCATCTTCTCTAACATAATAACTTTTCTTAATCATCTTACATTTTTTCTCCCTAATTTTATCATTCAAAGATCAGTTTAGACATCTTGAAGTATAATGACCTATTTTTCCACAACATAAACATTTGAAAGGAAACTTACCTCTATACTTTCCAATACCCTTTTTCATTTTTCTCACAAATTTATCTTCTACATCATCAAGATCCTCCTGATCTGATTCAATAGTCTTCTTTATTTATCCAACCTTAAATGTAGTCTCAACTTTTGCATTACTTGTACCAAATTCTCTCATTTCAAAAGCAATTAAAGAACCATACAACTGATCTCTAGTATATTGATTTAAATTTTATAATTCCTCAATAGCATAAACTTTATGACTATAAGATTTAGGAAGAGTTATGAGTACCTTCTTTACCACTTCTTCTTCTTTTAGTTCTCCACCAAGACCTCTAATGTTGTTGACAACTTTATCCACCTTGTACAAGTAGCTTGTGATGTTTTCATCTTCAGAAATTTGTAGGGTTTCAAACATGATCTTCAGATTCTATATCTTAGCTTGCTTGACCTTATCATCTCCTTCATAAATGCTTTCTAACTTTACCCAAATTTCTCTAGCAGTTTTTCAAATTCATAACTTTCACAATTTTAGAATTAGCAAGACCACTTAAGAGAACATACCTTGCTTTACCATTGTTTTCATAGGCCTTGATCTCATCATTAGTCTTTGGACCATTTGCAAGTATAATATATCCAATCTCAATAGACTTCCAAATTTCAAATCCAAGTGAAATTGGAAAACCTTCCATCCTTATCTTCTAGAATGCATTATATAATATGTCAAACAAAGGAAAATCTTACTTTTACACCATCCTAGATCTACCTCAAGCGGTTAAGCTTTTCTTCAAAAGAACCTTGCTCTGAAACCAAATGTTGAATTCACAAGACAACTAAGGGGGGTGAATTAGTTGTATCTTAAAAATTCAAAATGCTCACAAACATTTAGATACACATTAATTAAATTTTCCCTTAATTTGTTAGAATGATTAATCATGAAAGTAGATAACAAAAATAGAACCAAATCAACATCATACACAAAGAAACACTAGATTTACGTGGAAAAACCAAGATGGGAAAAACCATGGTGAGGATTAGCTCACAATATAAAGTAATATCAACACTGATGACAAAGGGATCACTGCCCAAAAGAAAGAAAGGCTCACTTCTAGAATATAAAAGAAGATAGAGAAGAGTGTTACAATGAGAAAATAATCTCAATGCAACAAAAAAATCCACCAAAACATCACCAACACCTTTGCAGTCTTACTAAAGAATTGTAGACACCTTCTACTCATTGCATCCAGTAATCTAACACATGAAAGTTCACACTGCATTGCTCAAATTCACATCACAACTCTGCAATTCACATCATTTGCATCACACACATCTATGTTCACATCCCCCAACAACTTAACACATATTTATACCATATTCAACCTTGAAAACATTCTTCAAGGTTAGCTATGCACCTCAATTGTGCAAATTCAAATTAGGCCGGCATAAAAACATTCCCACGATGGGAAGGAATGATGGTGGACCACAAAATACTTTATATAGGACCTAAATCACTTATACATGCCACACCA
>VDFB02349127.1:0-26143 GCA_007258455.2 Sequoia sempervirens
TAAACCAATTGTTGTTCCTCCAGGTACAACTCCGAATGATGTAGCTGCTTTAACCCATCAAATGAATCAAACTAATTTAGACATTACTTTCCATCAAAATTAACTCCCTCCTTTAGACTTGCAAAAATAAAACAAAGCTTTCATGATCATTGCTCGATACAATCGGATAGGGATAAAACAAACCCTTATTGATAATGGTTTTTCCCTTAATGTGTGTAGTGTGAATCTCCTTGATCAATTAGATGTTAACAAGTCACAAATAAAGCCCAATTCCATATCTATTTGAGGATTTAATAGTACAAAAAAGAAACCACTCAGTGTAATCACTTTTCCTATTACAGTTGGGGTGGTTACTTTGCAAACTCCTATTCATGCTATGCCTTATGATCTTTCATATAATCTTCTTTTAGGTAGACCATGGATTCATGAGATAAATGTAGTCCCTTCAACCCTTCATTGTATAAAGAAATATGTCTATAATAAGAAAATTTATCAAGTTGAAGTAGATATCGAGCTTGAAAGTTGCTTGCACCTTGAAACAAGAGCTACAAGTCCTCTAAAAACATTGATTCCAACATCCAATATAGAACCTCTTGAAATAGAAAAAAAAACATGATGAATCAGTGTCTAAAATATTTGGTGATGATTGGGATCCTTAGAATTCACACTATCATTTATGTCTGAATACATAATGAAACAAAGAAAGATGAGAAACCAGAACAACCAACCATTATGTCAACACAAAATTCAGACAACCTTTCAAAAGCACCCACCTCAATCACCTTAGACAACTCCACAAACTACACAACAACCTTTGATGAACATAATAATGAACAACCACCCAATTCCAAAGCCATGAAAAAGCTTTATGGAAAAGGGTATGAGCTCATGAAACAACTTGGATATAGTGGAAAAGGATGTGGTGCTAATGAACAAGGTATCCATAACCCTATTAACCCTAACACACAACAAACAACCCAAGGTCTTGGTTATTTTCTTTTGTCCTAGATCAACAGACCTACACTCAACATCAACAATCTCACACAACACACTCCTAAATCATCCTTAACAATTAGTGGTATTGAACACCATCCCTTAACTACACATTCGCTTAATGTCAATGTCATCTCACAAAACACTTATCATTTGAATTTGTTAGATTTTATCCCTTCCTATAATGAGAAGAATGAAATCTTACAATATAGAGACATGTGTGTAAGTATAATGTCTACTACTAAGCAAGATGTATCCTAGAAACAAACCACAAGACCACCTTCTCCTCTTGATCAAGAGGGTATCTTGTTGAGACTCCTCCAAGATCACTTGATCACCCTCCCTCCTAGAACTTGAAAGAAATGAGCTTCAAATATTTCATTCTTTTCATATCATAGAGTTCATGGTCATTCCACTAATGAATGCCAAGCTTTGAGTCATAAAATCCAACATTTTCAGGAGTTTGATATGCTTCCCTCTATGGGGGCACCCAATTCCTATAATTGATACAGATTTTCACTCTCACCTACATTTCATTAATCATTTTGGCTCACCTTTGTCTTGCACTTAGTGGGGGAAAGGTGGTTTTGTAGCCTTATCCTCATATGTCGCTTGTGGTTGCCTCCTTTGGCTAGTCTTTAACTTATCATGAACACATAAGAGGAAGCTTGGGATGTGGATGACATGCCTTAGGTTGGCTTGCATATGACATACTTCCATTTTTCATGACATAGCTTACCAGAAACATATGACTTGGCATAGGGCTTTTTGAATAATCTCTCATGTCCTATTCTTCTACTTTAAAGCAATTTCTCACAATTATTGGTGTTCGCAACCAGTTTAAAGTGGGGCCATACATCACCACTCACATTTCATTGTGTGATTTTCTTTTTTCTTGTGATTTCCTCTCTTTGAAACATTAGGTACAATTTTCCCCAGAATGAGACCTTGCACTTTTCCTCTCTTGAAAAAAAGACGAGACCATTGGCACTTATCCTCTCTTGGAAACATTGGGCATGATGTTCCCTAAGATGAGACATTGCACAAACAAAGAAAAATCCCTTTGAACATTCTTGACACTATTTTGAATTAACAATGTCTGAGTGACAAGCATGCAAAGTATTTCTTACCTCATAGAGCACGAAACAACATCATCTTCTTTGTGGTGCCTTGTTAAAGTTACTAAGAGGTATAACTTTTATATGGTTGAGCGAGAAGCCCATCTAGTGGCACAAATTTCCCCATAGCCACCTTTGTACTTGTTAGTGCATACCAACTAGCGTATGGACAATCAAAAGTTCCATGGTCCTAGAATGAGTATGTTGTGGACTTCTCACCCCATAGACAACCTAAAGTTTTGTGGTCCCATAGTGGGTACATCTTTTCCACCCCATTTTTCTTCTCTTCTTCTTACCATTGCATGATTTTGTATCTTTGACTTAGGATTTTGGATCCTGGGAGCTTAACCACCACCTTTGATCTTTGTCATTCTTTGTCATTTGCATCTGTATAGTCAAATCTCTCTTGAATGTCTAATTTAGTGTGATTTTGAAGCAATTTCATACTCTCACTAAAGTGGGGGCTACATGTGTTATATAAAAAATGACCCTTTTCTTGACATGGGATTAATTCATGATAAAATGGACTTAATGAGGTCTTAATCAAGAGTTGTGAGGCATTTTGTGCATCCACACTAGGTCTTGGCCCCTTGCAAATTAAATAACATGCTTTTAATGATGTCTTGTGAAGGTGTTGTGAAGTGTTGTAAAACATTTCTACACTTTTCTAGACTCTTTATATTACAATTCACCTAAAAATCACCTTTTCATCACTAATCAAGTCCTATTTTAAAGTGTTGTAAAGTCTTGTAACAATATTTCATGCTTTTCTAGGCTTAATTTCACTATTTACACCCTTTATGCCCTTAGAAGCTCTAATTAAGTGCATTTTTTAAGGTAAACCCGACAAACAACATTAAATGTAACTTAATTTTTGACACCCACTTTCAATTTTGAGGTGGGACCCATTCACCATGGGTGGTGAATGAGTCCCCCTTGGCACCAATTTCAAAAAATTTCAAATTTTCTTTTGGTATTTTATTCAAAATCACTTGATATCAGCTTGTGATGAGGCATCAACGGGTTACTAAGGCACAACATTGTATAAGTAAGTTTTTTTTCTCCTCATTTTACATCTCTTTCAATCTCCTAAAGACATTCATGGGTTTAATCTTCTTCCATTGCTATAGAAATCCAAGATCAACATCACAACAATGTAATCTATTCTATTATTGCATGTTTCATTTTATTCTTTCATCATTTTGGTTTAATTACCTAAATAGGGTTTGACTAAGACAAACCCCCATGCCCTAACATTCACCATTTCTTCTTCTCTTTTGGTGTGTTTACCGATTTAGGTCCCTTCGAAGCTTGGAAATCATCGAAGATCAAGTTAAAAAGTTTCTTAAGTCTTTTCCTCATTCAACAAGTCAAAATATCAAGTAAAATTAACTTTCTGACCCATAAATCAGAGTTTCAGAAGCGGACCCATATAGGAAGTCAAAGTGTAGATCGGAAGCTCCAGAATCCACTTTTGAAAATTCAAAAATTCAAAAGTGGACTCTTTCACCATGTGTGGCAAATAAGTCCCACTCCAGGGTCAATTTTGATTTTTTGCACTTTTGAGTACCCTTTTGTTAGAAATAGATTCTGGCTCAATTTACCAGAACTAGGATTGATTCACCCAAAATGGTGAATGAGTCCCAGTAGGCCTGAATATCAACATTAGTAGTGTTTCAAAAGTAATTTCTGGTCTCCTTCAAGCTTTTAGGTTCACGCTTCAAATTTCATTCATTTCTATTTAGTTTTGCATTCATTTCTAGTTCATTGTTGCATGACACAATGTGTTTTCAAACACCACTTGTTTCTTAGGTTTTGCATTCATATTTGATCAATTTCATAGCTTAGTTACACTTAGATAATTTCATTTAGTCATATAAACATCATAGATAACATAATTTGAATGAAACCTTTAACATTTTTGGCCCTACTCTCCTTTTAGGTGAAAAACCCTAGAAGTGCTACAGAAGTGTATGGTGCCAAAAATATATGCTTCAAAGATACTGAAGCATTAACATTAATTAATGCAATTAGAACCTTTCCATGATTATTGATCTTGAATTAGTACAATAATGGATGAGGAATCTCCCCTTGAATGCCTTAGAAATGATCTTGAATTCTATCATGATGACCTTGTGAAGACTTGGAGTGCTTAACTCTTGCTTGCTTGAATTGAGAACATGAATAACTTATGAAAAAATGATTTGAGAGATTTTTTTATATAGGAAAGGCACTCAAATTTCCATTATTTTGATCCCCATGGCCAACATTCATCAAAATTCAAGTTAGAATTGTAATTTTCCTGCTTAATTTTGAAAAAGTCCCCAAATGAGACTCATTTACCAACCTTGGTGAATGGGTGTCACCTAAGAGGACTCATTCACCCAAGGTAGCGAATGAGTCCCACCTTGAGGTTTTTGAGGTGGGTCTTCAAGATCTTTGGGTTTTGGAGTGTTTTTATTGGGATATTAGTCAAACCATGCTTCAAGATGCAAAAATAAGGGGCCTAAGGGCGTATTAAAGATGATATAAAGGCTGATTGGGGTTAGGGACACAAATTTCAATGTGAAAGTGTCATTAAATACACTCTACAACATTAAAATAGGGTCCACATAGCCTAGAAAGGCACAAGATCCAATGTGAATGTGTAAAACACATTACAACACTAGATTAGGTCCACTTGATTTAAAAGCCTCTGAAATTTAATGTGAAAGTGTAGATAAATACATTTTACAACATTAAATTAGGGTAGAGTTAAGTTAATTTATCTTAAAATGGGCCCAAGACCTAATGTGGATGTGTAAAACACCTCACAACACTAGACCGAGGCGACATTAAGTTCAATTTATTATTAATTATTCTTGAATCAAGAAAGGTGCATATTTTTTTACACTACAAGGAATAACCTATTTGTGGGATGAGAATTGTAATACAGCTTTCCAATGGATCATAGATTATCTATTGACACCTCTAGTGTTCATGCCACCAATATCAAACAAACCACTGATTTTGTATATCTTAGCAACACCAGCAACACTCAGAGCTCTTCTGGTACAACATGATGAAAATGGAAAGGAAAGGGCTATCTACTACATCAGTAGGACCTTGGTGGGCTATGAAATGAACTATTCACCCATTGAGAAAGAATCCCTAGTAGTAGTTTTTTCTTCACAAAATTTTAGGCACTACATGCTATCACATCAAATCAATCTCATTGCAAAGATTGATCCATTGAAATACCTATTATCTAAAGAAAATATCACAAGGAGAATGGCCAAATGGGTAATGATCTTAACTAAATTTGACATAGAATATGTGGAGTGCAAGGAAACCAAAGGACAAGTGATTGCAGACCAACTAGCAGAGGAACCTATCTATGTAGAGAATCCCTTGATATCTAAGTTCCTTGATGAATCAATATTCCTTATCAATCTCACAGCTCAGTAGAAAATGTACTTTGATTGATCGTTCACCCAACGTGGATCATGAGTAGGCATTCTTTTCATCACCCATCGAGGTGATCGTATCTCAAAGTCATATTAGCTATCATTTCCCTATATTAACAACATTGTTGAGTATGAAGCCCTAATCATAGGTCTAAGGATAGCGTTATAGTGGAAGATACAAGAGATGGAAGTCTATGGAGACTCACAACTAGTTATCAACCATTTGAACAATGACTATCAAACTAAGGATGAAAAGCTCACTCCTTACAAGATGATGGTGGAGAATTCCAAGGACCTTTTCATAGACATAACTTTTGAACATATTCCTCACATAAATAATAGAGAAGGAAATGTCATGGAAACAATTGGATCATTGCTGGGCATATCGAACAATGTCCTCCAATGCAAATTCTTTGTAGAAAAACTTCTTGTACCAACTTTCAAAATCCCTAAATTTGAATTCGTGTGTGTCATTATTGGTCCTGGATCCACATGGTACCATGACATATTTACCTATCTAAGCAAAGGAACCATCCCATCTGATATCACCTCAAACCTTAAAAATACCTTTGTTAAAAATACATCCTGATTCGTAATCTTAGGTGATAGCCTTTATCGTCAAAGCATTGAAGGGACATTGATGCGATGTCTTAAAAAAGAGGAAGCTTTACTACTTTAACAAAAGTAAATAATGGCATATGTGGGTCCCATTCTAGCGGTATAATGGTAGCTAAGAAACTATTGAGGATGGGGTACTGTTGGCCAAACATGGAAAAAGAAGATCATTAGTATGTCCAAAAGTGTGTCCAGTGTCAATAGCATTGAGACCTAATTCATGCCCTATCTTAGGAATTGCAACAAATGATTAGACCCTGGCCTTTCTAATAGTTGGGGCTTGACCTCATAGGAAAAATCATTCCAACCTCATCCAATAGCCACAAGTTTATCATAACTTCCATTGAGTACTTTATTAACTGGGTCAAAGCCACTCATATGACCTACATAATACGGAATTTTTTTTCCAAATTTATCCTAAACTACCTCATCTACCATTATGGTGTTCCACAAACCCTAATCTCAAATAGTGGAACACACTTTAAGAATCAAGATGTGAAAGAGCTATGTGAAAGATTAAACATCCAACACCGATTCTCTACCCCATATTCTCCCTAGGGCAATGGTCAAGTTGAGGCTACAAACAAAACTATCATAAAAATCCTAAAGAAAACAATCAATGAAGCTAGTCGTGATTGGAATCTACAACTAATCCCACTCTCTAGGATTATCGAAATAGTATCTACATGCCTATAGGTGCAACCATGCTCTCCTTGGTCTATGGGTCAGAAGTTATCCTACCTATTGAGGTTGAGATCCCATCATTAGAAGTGTCACTACAGAACTTGATCACTGATGAAGAATACAGAGAATCTTGGCTAAATGAGATATAATTCCTAGATGAGCATCGTCTTGATGCTCTCAATCACTTGCAAGTATACCAAAAATGATTGAAATGGAGCTATAACAAGAGAATGAAATTTTGGTCTTTCCAAGTAGGGGATCTTTTCCTAAAGAAGAATCAGAAGAACCTTCGATATCAAGATAGTAAAGGAAAGTTTGAGCCTAATTGGCTAGGTCCCTTTATCATCACAACAAGCTATGGATCATGAGCATATCAAATGTCAACACCTAAAGGTGAACCCTTGCAAGAGCCAACTAACAACTTGTATCTCAAAAAAATTTATGCCTAGTCTTGAAGGGTGTAAATCTAAAAATTAAAAAAATTAAAAAATGATCAAAATCCAAAAAAATGAGAAAAAACAATTGAAAAAAGTAAAGAAAAAAAACATCCTCTAGTGAAAACCACTTTGATGGAGCTTTGGGAAAGTAACTTGGTGAAAACCTAGCAAAAAAGTTCCTTGCATAAATAAAGAACCTCCATCTTTTCTCTGGCTCTCTTTTCCTATCATTCTTTGCACCACCATTCATCCATTGCCTCTCCACGTCCTTATCATAGCTTGACATTACGAAGTATCACAATCCCTTTTGTACTACTTGGCATATTCTAAAGGTCAGCTTGTCCTACCTTTATCGAAGTAGCCTACCATGTCACATTAGGGAAAATTTGTTATGGATCACATTAGGATCTTGTTTATCTTAAGGTCATCGAAAAAACCCAAAATAAGTTGTAAAATATCATCAAAAAATCTAAAAAAATTTGCAAAATCCTATAGAGCGAAAATCCAAAATATTCATAAAATTGTAAATTCAAAATGCAAAACATCCAAAATGCATCACAATTCCTAAAAAGGTCAAACATCAAAATTCCAAAAAGTAGTACCCTTGTCATTGATGTGCGCCTAAGACACCCTAGGTCAGTCTTTTAGGAGTCCTTCATAATAAACTAACATTCCTCAACTATTCATATCTCATTGTTAATAAGTCGAGCCATTCAAACTACGTGGTCTCTACGTGTATAACATAGGAAAGGCTTATCTTTGATCAACCCCTGAGACCCCAAGGATAGGTATTTTAGGTTAGGTTCTTTGTCAAAACTCAAAAAATCCCTAAACATTTAGAAAACTCTTGGAAATTCCCAAAACATCAAAATAATATAGAAAAACACAAAAACATTCAAATATCCTATAAAACTCAAAAACATTTGAAAACTAATAAAATCCAAAAACAATAAAAAATATTCAAAAGACCTAAAAAGCCTCAAAAATCTTTGAAAACCCTAAACAATCTCAAAAAAAACTTGAAAACTAAAACATTCACATAAACTTTCGAAAAGACCAAAAATAGCCTCAAAACATTTCAAAATACCAAAAACATTAAAATATTCTAGAAAATCCAAAACCACCCATCCCATCTCGCTTTCACCTACAATAAACTTTCACCCATAATAAAATGATTGTCACCTTTACCCTTTGGAAAAGAAAATAGAAAACAAGTATAGCAAGTCATAAAGTGAGCCTAATTGTCAAAATCTAAAGTCTAAATCATAGGTAAACGTGTCAGTAAAGTTTATATCAACAACTTATCATAGAGCTCATCATTATCCTAACATCAAACAACCATCTGATCAACATGTCCTAGGATGTATCCTCCTTGCGATGGACATTAGTACCAGGCATCAATTTTGCTACCTTAAACTGGCAAGAGATATAGATAACATTGACTATTTTTCTTTAATATTTTCTTATGATTTATCTTAATGATCAATTACGAGGAACACTCGATGATGTCTATCTAAAAATATTTAGAGAGAAAGGAATGGTGCATCAATCATGATCTTTCATTTGTTGTGCTTGTGGATACTCTTGTAAAATAATCTTGGCACATACTTGCTTAGTTATATGTAGGAAGGTAGTTTGGAGTACATTGTTGACTATTGTGTATGCTTTGGTCCAATATATTCTAAGCTTCTAACTTGCATTCCAATGAGGTTTCCGTATGTCAAGGGGTGAACAAGAGCTGTCTTATCTATTTGCAGAGTCATAGTTCTTATCTATTTACAAAGTCAAAGTCCATTACCTTAGATACAATGCCATCATGGTTATCATTACTTTGATGCATCATGTCTATGTGTTATATCAAACAATAAGGAACGGAAAAAAATTCCAATCCCGACATGTGAGCAACTCATCATCATGCATTCATCCTCATTATGCATTTTTCATCACCATCCCTAATAAAGTGTCAATGGATTGATCATAGACTTGTTAGATTTTTGAAGAAATCATTGAAATCAACAGTCATTCATTCTTTATTCTTCTATCTTCTCTTTGCACTAACCTAGTATCATGATAGTCAACAAAAACATCATCAAATGCATCCATCCTGCTTCCACAAATCATCAACATACATGCATCTCATAATCATACATCTTGCATCATCATTTAAGTTGTGATGAATAATATATATTTGTTATTCTAAGAATCTTAAGTTGTTGCATCACATATCATACACATGCATTGCATTATCATAAACATTTGCATTATCCATCTATACATCCATTTGCATACATGATCTCATCATAAAATTGAATAGGAAATACACAAAAAAGAAATGCATCCACAACATTTTCATACATGATCATAGCATAACATTTGCAGGTCATATGATTCATCCCATAACATATTGCAAAAGGATACTAAAAAATAATATAACATTGCATTCATCCATAGCATTACATCACATATCACATAAGCAGAAGTAAAATGCATCTCACATCATAATCATAAAATAATATGAACACATCATATAGAATTTGTATCTATATCATATACATATCAAAAAATGAATGACATGGTAAAAAATCTAGATTAGTGTATGTATATCAATCATAAATACAATATCCATGATGCTATAAAAAATGAGCCCATGAATGTATATTTGTGTCAAAGAATAGGTGTAGACATCAAAAATATACTGATTGACATCGTGCATCTGATCCTGGCTTACTAACATTGTTTCTTCCTAAATCATTCCTCGGTCTAACCGTTTAATCAAATTCCCCTATCTGATTAAATTCATCAATATCCTCTCTTGGTTGAATAAATCACTTTATCTGAATCAAGTCATTTCTCTTGTTAATTAAATCAATCCATCTGATCTAATTATCCCTATTTAATTAAATAATCAATTTATCTGATTAAATCTCTAAAGTCTATCCATTAAATTAAATAAATTAAAACCTTATTTGATTTAATCTAACACCATCCCTTTTAATTAAATAAATCAAAATCTTTATTTAATTAGCCTCTTATCATATTCCTCTCTTATCTAATTTAAATAAATCCATAAATCTAAGTCAAATAAGTCACATCATCTAATCTCCTATTAAATTAATTAAACCCTTGATTAATTTAATCTCATCTGTCATATCCTCTAGATAATGCAAGTTGCATGAAAATAGATTTAATTCATTTATTAAATCTCTATTTTCCTCACAAGGCATCTTTTGAATATTCCCTCGGTTTGAATTAAAAAATTCCAAGTCAACATGTACATCCAACAAGGCATTTAAAACCTCTTACATGTCCTTTGCCTTGAGCCAAGTGGCATTTATTACATTTTCCCTTCCCTCTTACATGTCATTTCAACAAATTTGAATTTCAAATATTGGCATTTATTGGCACAAACCCCAAATCTTGCACAACCATCATCCATTCATAGCTTGACAACTGCCACCATATCATTGAATGAATGTTAGTACCACATTGCTCAAATTTGGGCATTCATCCATCTTGAAATCCTATAAATGAAGAGCTCCTCTCCTCATTTTATCATCCACAATCCAAGCAAAGTTACCATGCTAAAATACTTAGCCATTTCCATACATCATTTGAATTCCTAGTTAGGCTTTTTGCATATTTGGCTTGGAGTTCTCATCTTTTGTCAAAGTGGATCAACATCATCTTCAACACATCAAGATTTCATCATAGGGATTGGGAAAGGGCCAATTTTCACATCAAATTGGCACCAATTCCCCCATGGGATCAAGTGTTTGCTATTTAAATTAGGATTAAATCTAGTTTTTATCATTTTCTTTGTGTTCTTCATTATTTTCATTCCTAGTTTGAGTTGTAAATGGATTTCATTGGGAATCTTTCTTTTAGCTTGTAATTCCTTGTCTAACTCATTTATTCATGTTGTCTTGCAGGTACTAGGAAAAGGGTTCACACATTTGGCGCTAGAAGGAGGGCTTGACATCATTATTTTTAACTTTTCCTTGAAATTTTTGCATTTTCTTGACACAGGAAATTCCAACGCGGGCTCGTCAGCATCGCTACTTTAGCACTACGGGCTTGTCAACATCACTATTTTAGCATTGTGGGCTTGTCAGCGTCGCTGTTTTAGCGCCGCTGGACTCATCCCGCCAAAAAAATTCAAATTTCAAACTCTGCCGCTGGACTCACCGATCTGCAAAAGTTTCAAAAAATCCTAAACTCCGATGCTGGGAGAAATTGTGACGCTGGGCGAAATAGCGATGCAATCATGCTCTCTATTCGAAATAGAGTGCCACTGACTGGTAAGCGGCGCTGTAAGAACACCGCTGAGAGGAAAAAATAGCAACGCCTTCATGAGTTACGACACTAGAAGACAGTAAAAAGGAAGAAATTATTTTTTTAGCACGTGTTTTTGATTTATGATTTATTTATCTCCTATTTTCTGGTTTTTAACTTTTGTTTTTTTCTAGAATTTGACTATTTTTCTTCTTTTTAGGTTGGAAATCGAAAACTAAGAAAGGAGGAACATGGTGATGATATTTTTTCCTATCAAAGTGTTTTTTAACATTTAAGTGTTTATTTAACACTTCTTGAAGAATTTGTCATCTTCTTCATTCTTAGAATACTAGTTTTCATTTGGGCTTAAAAAGTACCTTTCAATTCCATTTCTTGTAAAGGTGAAAATGAACAATAGGATCAACAACTTACTAGATTTTATTTATGGGATTAACAAATTGAACAAATGTTTATCACTTGTCTTTTTGGTGCTCTAAAATAAACTCACATATTGCTCAGAGGATCTAAAAAGAACAAGTGTAGTTGTGTTTTTCATGAGGGCTTACTTAGACTAAAGCCATTGAAAAAGGACGTATGCGCTTCTCTTGCATTTTATAGTGATCTTGAGAATCAAAAGGCCTTTTTCATGACTTTGGGTTAAGATAAAGCAATCACCTCCACACTTCGATTTGGGCTTAAAATTGAACAAACTATTGTGCGAGTGTGAGTGGGGACTTCATTGCGTATATTCTCTCTTCTTGTTGCCAAACTGATCAAGTTATGAATATTGTTCTTCATTCGCTTTTGTTTATCCTAGAGGGCCTGCCTTGGGGAAAAAGTACTCACCCAAGGGAATGACTCAACTGCTAACACTCTAAAGCCAAGAGTATTTCTAGCCAGGATATAAATGTGGATATTGGACGAAATGCCAATATCATGTGGTTGATTCTGAAAAGATGGATCCAAAAGGGGACTCTTGCTGTATGGGTCAATCTCCATGAACATAAAGTCCTTACTAAAACCCATGTGCTAGAATCTGCCAAAATCCTTAATCTATTTGTTGGTGCAAGAACAGTTGTTCTGAAGCCACCCCACACTTTTTCGGTCTTCTAGTAGAAATGGAAAGCATTCCATGGGAGTTTCATGGGTGTTGATGCTTGGCTGCCCCGTATAAGTGAGTGTCGTGGAGGGGAGCCAGTGGGGTCAAGCATCTAACCATTCACTAGAGATAGGCGTAGCTGGACTTGTCCAAGTGGGAATCCAACAAATATTGTCATACACATCCATAGGATTGTACTTATTCTTGGGTTACAAAATACATTTCTTGATTGAAAACATCTCAAAAACAAACACTTAACATCATCCAAATTTCAAACACTTTTGAGGATAAATACAATTGACTCAATCCATATGTTATTGCTTTCCCTTGGGATTCACATCCTTAGAGGTTTCTAAGCATTGGATTATATCTCAATTTGTCTTCTTAAGTAAACAATTGGAAAACCCTTGCCTTAAGTTCATTAAATTTCCACATAACATATCTTGTGGGGTTTGAAGAAATTAAGACATTGGACATCTTAGTTTCAAAACCTAATTGAAGAAAGTGTTTTTGGTAAAATAAAGACATTAAGCAAAGCTAAGCAAAATGAACTTTCATATGTGTTGAAGACTCCAAATCCCAAAACACAAATCATTGATTGGAAATCCGAAAATGAATGTTCAAATGAAATCATTTCTTGGTTACAAAAGTCATTAGGAAGCATTTGCATGCTCTTCAATACCTAGGTCTAAGCAAACAAATTTTATCTTTTTAGGTTCATCTTAGGATCAAAACACATCAAAATCCTTTTCATCCATCCATCAAAACATCAAAACAAAATCCATCCCATCATCACCTTTTGGGAAAATCTTGGGAAAAATCATCCTTGATACTAGGTTTTGTGGCAAAATCAAATCCATCAATATCATTAAGAAAAAATCCTTGAGAACATTTATCAAAACACCTTTGGCTAGGCATGTGTAGATGCATCCTTTGGCATATACTTAATCAAATTTATCAAAATAATCTTGTCTAGCTTAGTATATGTAGATGAATCCTTCTCCATATGCTTAGTGAAACAATCACTTTGTTTGAATAGGTGTGGGTAGATGCATCCTTCTCCTCACACATATTCAAATTATCATCCTTTGAACAAAGCTATCCCTTAGATCATCATCCAACATCTTAGGATCTTTTTGTTCAAAATCCAAATCAAAAGCAAATCAAAATCAAGGACAAAATCTCAAATCTCAAAATCCAAAATCAAAATCAAAATCCAATAGTCCTAAAATCCTAGTGTCTCATTCAAGATTTATCAAAATCCAAAACATCCATATCATCCATCCTTAAACATCATCATCATATCATCATCACATTTGATCGTCAAGGCATCCTAAAACTTTATACTTTGGGACATAAAATAATGATTGATCCAAAGAATCAAGAGATTCATCTCTCATATTCTTGAAGATTGATCTTTTTTTTATGGTTCAAACGAGATCTCAATACAAGAAGAGTATGGAAGCCAATAAAGAAACACCAGCTTCAAGTGATCTTAGCCAAACCAATGCAAAAATGAATCCAGCGGAATCAAGCAATCCATTAACCCTCTCATCATTGCAAAATCCCCAAGAAGAAAATCAAGGAGAGGACCTCACTTTCAGAATGTCTCGTGAGGAAATGACAGAAATGCTCCAAAATCCAGACAACCATAGAATCATCAACATCACGATGAGACTTAACCCTTTGTTATACATGCTTGAACTAGCAAAACAAAGGGCCAAGTTGCCTTCAGATTTTGATGTGAGTACTATTGTGGACACATCATTTCCCCCAATCTCATCCACCATACCCATCTCATCTACACCTCCATCCCAAAACATCACGCAAAACATTTCACAAATCACATCATTTTCTCCAAGCCAACCAAATGTCAACAAGAGAAACACATTCCTCAATGCTCTTCAATCACATCCCCTTGTTAATAATCAAAACATGGACACAAAAATCACCTTGGAACAAAACATACCCGAAAACCAGTTACACAAAAATGCTCCTCTCACATTCCATCACGATCCATCGTCATCATTCTTTCACGCAACTCCTCAAACACCTCTTCTCACAAATTCACAAGAAGAGGGAGATACGTTCGAACTAGGGGGCTTATTCGAGACCACAACGTTCTCACAACAACTCATGCTCCTCACCTTTCCACCTCTTCCACCATTGCCATTATCATCCACCTTTCTCCTTGGCTTAGGGCTTCCTCCCCTACCAAGTGTCAAACAAACCTACATCCCAACCATTAATCAAAGCATTGTACCAAACACACAAAATTTATTGTTAATACCGCAACAACAAATGATAAATGCGTAAAAAATGGCAACATCATCAAATGCACCCCTAACATCACAAAGCATGGTCTCTCAAGGACCAATCACATCAATACCATTATCCAACACCCAAAAAATCAACACAACATCATCATCTACCACCATTCCAAATCCACCACCACCCCCACCACCACCAAATTTGACCACATCAAGTCAATATGATGTAGCATTACAAGCTGCTTTTCAAAGAGGATACCAACAAGTTCAGAAACAAAAAGCCATGCAACAAGCTACCCAAGCTGCACAAGCCGCATTCCAAGCATAACAAGTGCAACAAGCCCAAGCTTTATTGCAATAGCAATAACAACAAGACACCCAAGCCACACAAGCATTGCAAGCACAAAGGGTCGCTTAAGGAAAACTTTTATTGCAGCAACAAGTAGCACAAGCACAAGTAGCTCAAGCACAAGCTCATGCACAAGCACATCAAGCACAAACTCAAGCACAACTTCTTGCACAAGCAGCACAAATGCAAGCATATCAGCAAGCACTAAAGCAATACCAAGAGCAGCAAGAAGCAATAGAATTGGCTGCCCAACAACAAGCGTTGTGGGAACAACAACAAACACAACAAGCGTTGATGGAACAACAAGCACAACAACAAGCACAAATCCTAGCGCAACAACATCAAGATCAACAATAAGAATTGTTCATACAAAAGCAAGTAGAAGCCTACTTTGCTCGCCAGAACATGCAAATACCATCAAACAACACACCAACCAATCCACCCACCAAACCCATGATTCAAACATCTCAAAACACTTTCATCCCACCCCTTGATCCGCAAAGTGATGTGACAACACAACTCAAGTTTATTTCACAACAAGTGCTTGACCTTCAATCAGGGCGAACAACCAAAATGCCAAGTAACTTGTGTCCCTATCCATTTGATAGGAGTCTAGACATGAAATCGTTCCCCAAGGGATTTGAAATCCCAAAATTTGACAAATATCAAGGGATGGGAAACCCTAAGGATCACATCAAGGTATTCCAAGTTCATTGCATGGAAGTCGCATATGACGATACTTAACTGATGCGGCTATTCCCTAGAAGCTTGGCAGGTCCCGCTATAGAATGGTTCTCTCGCTTACCTTCAGGCATTAGAACATTCCAAGAAATTAGGGATGAATTCATTAGAAATTATGCATGTAACATTGCAATGGATGTCAGTCTCGAATAACTATACACTCTAAAACAAGGAAAGAATGAATCTTTTGCCTCATTCCTTCAATGATGGCAATCCAAGGCCAATCAGAGTAAGTGGATCATGCCAGAAGAACAACAAGTATGTACAATCATTGCCAACCTTGAAAGCCACTTAGCATTCCACCTCAAGGGTCAGGGTATCACTACATATGAACAATTGATCTCCAAAGCGCTCAGCATCGAAAGAGCCCTTCCAACCCAACCCACCGAATCAACATCATATCACGAACAAAAAAACAATCACCCACCATCAAATTACAATGATAAACCTTGAACATGGGCAAGAAACAAGAACATTACTAATTATGGTGTCATTGATACCAAGGTGGTCATCAGTGGTCCACACCAACATACACCCGCCTTGCAAATCCAAAATCAATGCCAAAACACTCATCACACCACATACCAAGCAAACAACAACCCTACCATCAATAACCTCAATGATCAAAGAGGACCACCCCAGTGCAAAATTTATCCAAAATGCAAATATGCCATTTTGGGGGAACCATTAGAGGACCTAATGAAAAAATTGATTGACGAAAAACTTATCAAACCTCTTACATTCGAGAACTACCAAGAACTCGATGTCAAACCTCCTTGGTACAATGAGAATCAACTTTGTGAATTTCACAAAATCAAAGGTCACACCACAAACAACTGTATGAGACTCAAAGCTATCATCCAAGATCTTATCGACAAGAAAATCATAAATGTGGAACAACCCACATGAAATCAGGATCTTAAAATCTACACGAATCCAATGCCAAATCATGGCAACAAATGGAATAAAAAAATGATAAAGGGAAGGGTAGTGTAAATCATGTGTATGAAATAGTTGTTGCCTCCCTAAATGAAGACTGCATGGTCATCACCATCAAAGGCACCCATGTCGAAGATTGTGGAGTCACCACACGAGGCAGCAAAGTCACCATTGCAGGATCATCCCAACCAAATAGAGTCCCTTCATCTAGAGTTGTTCCACATAGCTACAATGTTGTAGAACAACTCAAAAGAATGCCAGCACACATCTCCATCATGGAGTTGTTAAAAATATCATCAACGCATTAAAAATATTCTCGAGGAAGCATTACCCTCATCCACTGTCCCCGCAGATCTCGATGTGGACCAATTCCAAGGTATGGTCAGAAATATCATAACACCTAATCTCCTCACATTCTCTAACCAAGATTTCCCTGCCCAACCATCTCACAACCATGCACTTCATTTGGAAGCCATTATCAACAAGAGCAAAATCAAAAGGGTCTTGGTGGATGGAGGTGCAAGTTTGAACATCTATTCTCTTAGCCTCATCAAGCAGTTGAAAATATCAGAAGATTCCATCGACAAAGGAAAGGGCATCACAATCAGAACATACGATGACCAAGAAAGAGTGTCTCAAGGCAAGATTAAACTCCCTATTCAAATATGGCCAACTCTCATGGATACTACTTGTTAGGTCTTGGACCTCGAATTGCCATATAATATCCTCCTAGGATGCCCATGGATCCATGCAATGAAAGTCATAGCATCAACCTTCCACCAATGTGTGAAATTTACACATAATGGACAAGAGGTTACCATCCACAGAGATCCCGAACCATTTTCATATTGCAAAAATCTTGAAGCTAAGTATTAAAAAATCCCCCAAGTGCCAAAGAATGATGAGGGCCCATCCACATCATATATCAACCCCGCCACTCTCAAGTCCACTTCTACGACAGAGACACCCGCCATCCCCGCCATCCCCACCATCTCTGATATCAAGCTCATCATCTAGGAGGACAGTTGTGGAAGCTACAAACTCCCTAACAATGCTTTTGTGATAGGAGAGTTACCACAATCTCCTAGATCACGGGGACACCCACAAGAAAATAAAGCTTCCACATCACAAACCTATCCTGAAAACTACCCCAAATTCACAAGATGGGGAGACCTTGGCCATGAGGTTATTGAAGTGGATCCATCTCATATGTTGTATCAAGATGACAAACCGACAACTAATTTACCAATGGATGAAAGAAGCAAGGGCCTACACATGATGCTTGCAATGGGCTACAATAGAAATCAACGACTGGGACAAAATGACAATGGTCTCATAATACCTATCATGCCAAAGACGTGGCCCATAACAAATCTTGGTCTTGGATGTACCCCTCTAAGAAAAACCATACGTGGCCGAAGTCCTTTGGTTAAAACGGCTAATGTCTCTCCTCAACCAGTACTAGTACAAGTACACTCACCAATAGTCACAGGTAAGGACACATAATTTCATAACTGAGCCCTATATTAGTAGTGATGATGAAGATACCTTGACCAATCTACCTAGGTTATTCGAGGACACCACCCTGTGTATAATTAGTACCCTATCCTTTGAATCAGATCATCAAAATCATGAGATCCATTTATTATACCCCCAACTAATCGACTATGACCAACGAGGACCACTAGTTCTCGATACATTCGAAAACAATGAGGCATTCTCAAAATTCATGGGATTGAGGGATAACATTCCAGGGGGAGATCACAAGGTAGGATTTATAACGGAGTTGGACACACATGCCTATTATGGGGAAATGATTGAATCCTTCAGTTGTAAAAGTGAAAAGCTAAGAATCATATCCAAGTCCTTGAGTGAAAACCACACCATGGCACTCTTTGACAAGAAAATAGTAAAAAGAAATGATGTATCCAATAGTGAAAACCTCTCTAAGGCACCCGAGGATGAAGGATTCAATCTTCCCTTAAGAGATATTCATCAAGAGAAGTCAGCATTCTTGGCTGAAAAATGCAATCTAGTCAACCTAGGAACAGAGGAGGCCCTGCATATCACATTCTATGTGGAATCACTATTATCAGAAAAGCAAGAACTCCTAGCAGCATTCCTAAAGGAAAGGCAAATAAACTTCGCATGGAGTTATGCTGACATGTGAGTGCTAGATCCAGAGACTATGGTTCATCATTTAGTAGTGTATCCAGAAGAAAAGCTGGTCAAACAGAAGCTTCAAAAAATGCATCCCCAAATTGCTTTGCTAGTCAAAATGGAGCTCAAAAAGCTGTTAGATGCAGGATTTATTTGACCAATTGATTATCCAGAATGGGTATCAAATTTGGTACCCGTTTCAAAACTTGATAGAGCCATCATAATTTGTACGAACTTTAGAGATTTGAACAAAGCATGTCCCAAGGATGATTTCCTGCTTCCCAACATCGACATGATAGTAGACATGACAATAGGGCATGAGATGCTATCACTAATGGATGGACTTTCAAGATACAACTAGATCATGATAGCAAAAGAAGATCAACATAAGATAACTTTTACTTGTCCATGGGGGACCTACTATTGGAACATGATGCCATTCGGCCTAAAGAACGTAGGAGCAACCTATTAAAGGGCCATGATAGTAATATTCCATGACATGATCCACAAAACAGTCGACGACATCCTAGCTAAGTCAAGAAAGAGACAAGATCATATAGCAACCCTAAGTGCTATCTTTGATAGACTGGAGGAATACAAAATTAGACTAAATCCAAAGGAGTGTGTCTTCGGCATACAATCAGGTAAATTACTAGGATACATAGTCTCCATGAGGGGTATTGAGGTGGATCTAGAAAAAGTGAAAGCAATCCTCGAGATGGAAGCACAAAAGACATTAAAACAACTGAGAGGCCTCCAATGCCGACTTCAATCCATCTGACAATTTATAGCACAACTGGTAGACAAGTAGAATCCATATTCTCACCTACTCCACAAGGGGGTAGCATACAAATGGGATACAAAGTGTGAAGAGGCATTTAACAAAATCAAGGAATATCTACTGACACCACGAGTGTTAATGCCACCTATCCTAAGAAAGCCATTGATCTTATATGTCAGCAACAGCAGCATCCCTTGGAACTCTCCTGGCTTAGCATGGTGAAAACGGAATGGAGAGGGCCATATACTATATTAGCAGGGCAATGGTTGGTCACGAGCTAAATTAATCATTCATCGAGAAAGCTTGCCTTGCAGTAGTGTTTGCATCCCAAAAATTCAAACATTACATGTTGGCACACAAGATAAAGCTCATTGCGAAAATTGATCCCCTTAAGTATCTCCTATCAAAGGCAATGTTAACCGGCATAATGGAAAAATGGGTAAAGATACTGTCTGAGTATGACATCGAGTATGTGGAGAGAAAAGCCATAAAAGGTCAGGTTATTGCAGATCAACTAGTGGAAGCACCTATATATTCTGAGAATCCTCTTGTCTCAGAATTCCTAGATGAATCCATCTTTAACCTCAATGTAACTGACCATTAGAAACTATACTTTGATGGTTCATACACACAACATTGATTAGGAGCTGGTATCTTTTTCATCATCCCACAAGGGGACTGTATACAAAAGTCATACAAACTAGCATTTCCTTGCACCAACAACATCTTAGAATATGAGGCTTTGACTATAGGCCTCAGGATAGCAGTGCAATAGAACATCATAGCTCTCAAGGTGTATGGGGACTCTTAGCTAATCATAAATTAGGTCAATAATGAATATCAGACTAAGGATGATAATCTCACTCCATACAAGAAATTGGTGGAAACTCTAAAGGAAAACTTCATTGACATAACATTTGAGCAGATTCCAAGAACCAACAACATAGCAGCAAACGCCATGGCTACAATTGGGTCTCTATTAGACATCCCTCATAACGTGCTGAAATATGAATTTCTAATTGAGCAGCTTCTCGTTCCCACATTTGAGGTACCAGAATTGGAATATGTGTGTGAAATCATTGGTCCTGGTGATCCTTGGTACCATGACATCTACACATATCTTCGCATAGGAGTCATACCCATTGACCTACAATTGAGCCTAAAATGAACCTTTATCAAAAAAGCATCTAGATTTGTGATCCTAGGTGATACCTTATACCGTAGAAGCATAGAAGGTACCTTACTACATTGTTTAAATGCTGAGGAGGCATTAACCACTCTAACTGAGGTTCATAATGGTATCTATGGTTCACACTCGAGTGGAATGACCATCGCCAAGAAACTACTGAGGATGGGGTATTATTGGCCCACAATGGAAAGAGAAGCGCATGATCATGCTAAAAGGTGTATACAATGTCAACAACATGGGGACCTCATCCATGCTCCAGCTCAAGAGCTTCACCCAATCGTCACACCATGGCCCTTTTCATAGTGGGGACTCGATCTCATTGGAAAAATCTCACCCACCTCATCCAATGGTCATAAATTCATCATAAATGCAATTGAGTACTTCACAAAGTGGGTGGAAGCCATACCCATGATATATATCACTGGGAAGTAGATCTCAAAATTTATCCTGAACTATCTCATCTGTCATTACAGTGTCCCACAAGCCATTATCTCAGATAATGGGACACCCTTCAAGAATCAGGAGGTTCACAACTTGTGCAAGAAATTCAAAATCTAGCATCACTTCTCCACCCCGTACTATCCCCAAGGCAATGGCCAAGTAGAAGCCATGAACAATACCATCCTCAAAATCCTCAAGAAAATAGTCAATGATGCAGGTCGTGACTGGAACTTGCAGCTTAATCCCGCCCTCTGGGCTTATTGAACTAGCATCCGCACACCCACCGACGTGACCCCCTTCTCCTTGGTCTACGGATCAGAAGTCATACTCCCCATTGAGATCGAGCTCCCATCCCTTAGAATATGATTGCAAAATCTCATCACTAATGGGGACTATTGGGTATCAAGATTAAATGAGCTAGAGCTACTGGATGAGAGACGCATAGACGATTTGAATCATCTGCAAGTCTATCAAAAAAGACTCAAATGAAGCTACAACAAGAAAATCAGAAGTATAACTTTCCAAGTCAGAGAACTAGTCTTAAAAGAAAATTAGAAGAATGTCCCGAACCCCAGCAGGAAAGGAAAGTTCAAACCTAATTGGTTAGGACCGTTTGTCATAACAACAAGTTATAAATCAGGGGCATATAACCTATCAACACCTTGTTGTGCAGTTTTGCACACACGCCCCACTGAAAGCGGGGACCCTCTTTTTGCTCTAGCTTTTGGCCTCTTAATTTTATTGATTTCATTGTCTTTGGAGGTCCTTAGATGTTCATCTTGCTTGCCCAAGTGATTTCCCCAGGTTGCACTTCGAAAAAACTAGGTTTTGAACAAAATCCGGGATTTTCCAGTCCGGCTGGAATTTTCCATAATCCTGTCCGGCTGGAATTTCCCATAATCCTGTCCGGCTGTAATTTCCCATAATCCTGTCTGCCTGGAATTTCCCGGATTGGCTTTTGGTGTCTTTTGGCCCCTTAATTTTATTGCTTTCATTGCCTTTGGGGGTCCTTAGATGTTTATCTTGCTTGTCCAAGTCCTTCCCCCGAGTTGTGCTTCGAAAAAACTAGGTTTTGAACAAAATCCGGGATTTTCCAGTCCGCCTGGAATTTCCCATAATCCTGTCCTGGCTGGAATTTTCCGGATTCCTGTCCGCCTGGATTTTTCGGATTCCTGTCCACTGGATTTTTCCGGATTCGGTCGAATCCGCCTGACCTAGATTTTCCTGGATTTTCCCCTTGGTCTGGTTTCCTGAAACGGAAATTTTTCCGAAAATATTTTTTTTCCAAAAATGGAATTTTTTTAAAATAATCTGAAAATGAAAATTTCTTGAGATAAAAATTTTGAAAATAAAAATTTCCAAAAATGGAAAAAATTCTGAAAATGGAAAGTTTCCTTTTAAAAATGTAAGTTTTTCTTAAGGTCAAAATTTTATTCAAATTTAATTTGAACATGTGGGCTATTAATGATGATATCTGTTTTTCAGGACTAAGCAAATATTCAAAGGGGGACTTGCATATGGATTCGTGCCAAAAGGGGAAATCTGGAAGCGTTCAAATTAAATTTTCAAAGTGGGACCTGCCTAAGAATCCGTGCCAAAACTGTCTACAGCTGGAGGACTTTCTAGAAGACACAGAAATTTGATCTTGCTGGAGATCGTAGGCCGACATGGATAATACTCATGCATTTAATGCAAATCTTGTCCTATTTTGAAATCCTCCTGGCCGACCTGTTTTGAGGCTAGTTATTATTGTAAAATCTAATTGGGCCGACATGTTTGGGGGTTCTCTATAAATGGCATTTGTGCCTCATTTGTAAGGATATATAGATAGGGGTAGATTTTAGGAGTTTGACTAGGCCAGAATTTTGCTAAGTTAGAAGGCTAGAATTGGCAAGTAGTTTTCAGAATTAGCTGTAGGAGATGAGAGACTTGAAATTGTTATGTAATGCTGGAGAAGTAATGCAATTGGGTTGTTGATTTGACAAACTTTGTATTTATTTTCAACAGTTTTTTATGGTTTCTTGTTCTTGATTCTCAGATGTTAGATGTTAGATTTTAGCTCTTTTACAATGATGGTGAAATGTTAATGATGTTGATCGATTTCCGGTCCATACTTTTAGCAATTTGATGATTGTAGATTGCTGTGTAAAGTTAGTCTGGGCCTCACTTCTGTGATAAGTTCAACTGTGAATGCTTGTTTACATTGCGTGATTGGGCTATGTGAATGAATGTTCAAAGTCCCGAAAATCTTAGTTTCCTCAGGAAAGATACTTTCATCTACATTGTAGTTGTGGGCTTGTCCTTGATCAAGTAGAAATTAGTTTATGCGGACCTATCCATTTAAAGCTTTCATCATTGTTGTGATTGATCTTAGGAGTTATTTTAGGATCTCTCTTTGAACCCTTTCTCTCTTGATATTTCTTTGAATCTAGGTTAGTTTAGGATTGAAAGCTTGTCGCCATATTATTTACATCGATGAAAATTCACTTTCCGGCATTTGTTCATTTGTAAAGGCCCCCAATGATTACCGGCATTTTTACATATTATGAGTTGTTTATGCATTGTCATGACCTGACTTTTAGAGACTTAGCAGGATGTTTCAGCAATTCATTGTTGAAGATTATCTTTCAAGAGAGATAGAATATCATTTTCTGTCTGAGTTGTTGCTGTGCAGAAAACACCATCAACAGATTGGCGCTAGAAGGAGGGCGGGCAAGGTGACATAGCTGGAAGATTGAATGAGCCTTTATGTCGAAAATCTGAGATATGGCAGATCTCAAAATCTGAAAATTCAAGTTCTGAGTCGAGATGGAAAATCAGCGTTATGTTTTTCATAATGGAAACAGTCTTCAGATTGATTTTTTTCAAATTTGTAAGTCCTTGAATAGGAGGATAAATCAATGGAATGGCAAGGGTTTACATCATTGTGCATTTTCAGACAAGTGTAGGCTTCATAATACCTGTAGACACAGTGAATTCGAGTGCTTGGCCTTTCTAGACAACATTGAGATGGTCTTGCAAAGGAACATTTTCATGCAAAATCTGTCCGAACCATTAGCCACCTCAGATCTAGGGTTTATTCATGTTGCAGTTGAGGCATTTACACAGACAGTTGAAGGCCAGTTTGCTAGTGGTAAGTGCTTGCAGGATTTCCTTTCGTCTAAATGGTGCAGGGTCCATGATGCAGCCCATTCAGAGTTCATCTGTCGTTCGTGTGGGGACATTATCTTTAAAGTTGGAGAATATCTGGAGTGGAAAGGTGAGTTAAGCAAAGAATGCACTGCAGAAGGGCTGACTAGTTCTGGATCTAGGGATGGCATTGCAACTGATGTTGACGTGACTTTGGAAAGAACTGAATGTCATGAAGACGAATCTGAGGCATCAGAGTTAACAGAGGAACATTTAAGTGAAGAATCACCTATGGAGATCAAGGAGGATGTTCTTGCCGAGGCTAGTCAAGTTCCTGAAAACATAGTGGAGGCTGAAAAAGAGGTTCATGTCCAAGACGAAGATGTGATACAGACCAGATACAAAGATTTTTTTGCCAGAATCATAAGAGATTGGTCAAGCCTAGGTTTTGGAGTCTACCTAGAGGAGCTGTTGTTACCAGCTTGGTGCAGGGTACATGAGGAAGAGCATTCAGAATTCACCTGTTTCCAGTGCCAGACAGTCATAAAGGAGGTGAAGGAACAAGTACAGCTACTCTTACATGCAAATGATACACAGACAGATGCATCAGACAAGTCTCTGATTGAGGAATGCCAACCAGTTGCCGATGAATGTCTTGAAGAACATGAGGAAGCACTCAGTGAAGTGATCAGCGTTCCTGATAATTGTGATCAAGAATCTGAGCTAGTAACAATAGAAGATGAATTCAGGGAGTCTTCTCATTTATCTAATTATATTTTTCCTCAGCTTATTGATGAACTGCACAATGAAAACTCACAGATTCTATGCATTATTGATAGGGTAGCTGATGTGGTTCATGCTAATGTGCAGGAGAATATGAATGATATTGAAAACATAAATGTTGCAGTCAGTATTGGTGAACATGCTCCAACTTCTCCAGGTGAAAAGTTCCATGTACATTCTATCTTGCATGTTTCAAATGAAAGTGAAATATTGTACCATCAATGGAGACCCCCTGATGACACTATGATCGCCTCTTCACAAGTGCAGGATGATGAACACAGCATTCAGTCTGCAGAAATGCAAAATCAGGTTGTTTCTTTCTTTGCTGGAAATTCTGAATCTTGTCAATTTGATTATGGAGATTTAGGAAAGACAACTTGCATATGGGTTAATCATGGTCCTAATGAGTTACCTCAGTTACTAGTTATTCATAATCTTGACATGGAGTTTGAATGCTACAACACAGAGATTTATTTTTCTGAATATAAAGACAAGTTTGCATTTCTGAGGACTGTTACCTTCACTTTATTGCTTGTCCATGCATTAATTAATCATATGGGGATGAGTCCCAGTTCATCCTATCTGATCATGAGCCACTTTGAGTCTCTCTGTACATAGTGTTGATTTGAATAAATGCAGCCTGGTCTGCTTTTCTTTTGCTTTTGTCTGTTTTGTTTAGGATAGATTGCTTTAGTTT